>PVJD01005183.1:0-120154 GCA_004026545.1 Mormoops blainvillei | reverse complement strand
TTTTTTATATATATTTTTAAAGATTTTATTTATTTTAGTTTTAGACAGAGGGAAAGGGAGGGAGAAAAAGAGGGAGGGAAACATCGATGTGTGGTTACCTCTCACACGCCCCCAACTGGGAACCTAGACTGCAGCCCAAGCATGTGCCCTGACTGGGGAATCAAACCAGCAACCCTTTGGTTCATAGGTTGACGCTCAATCTGCTGAGCTACACCAGCCGGGGCATAGCTCAGCATCATTTAGTAAGAATAAGAATTCATGCAAGAAACTATTGAATCGTGATGTCAATTTAATCATATTCCAAATTCCTGCTTTGATTTTTTTCTGAGCCTTTAATCTGATATCTTAATCATGTTTTTTTTTGTATTTTATAACAATTCACACTTTTAAATATTAAAGTTGAACAATACATTTTAATATTTTATAGCTCAAGATTTCACCAGTTTCTTTTTCTTTAAGGTGTTATGAGTGGCTTATTGCCTTTAATTAGAATGCAGTTTTTTATGTTTACAGAGCATCTACTTAGCCTTTTTGCTTTAAATTAATTCTTTTTAGATTATTCATTTTTAAGGTGATATATTTTATTATGATTAAATGTGTAACTAATACAAATTTCAAAACTAAACTTTTGAAAAGACACGTCAGTGAAGTTATGTGCCCATTGCCACTCAGCAAGCCAGTAAATTACAGATCTGGAATCAGAACTCATGTTATTACAAATTTCCAGCCTGATCCTTAACCCACTGAAATTCATGACTGCATTGTTTATAGGCTGAGAAAAGGCCCGCTGTGGGGCTCCTGGCTCACAAGGCACTTTTCCTACACACCGTGTAGAGCCTCCCTGTCGGCTTGCATCAGTTTCTTAAAGCCTCTGTCCCAGAAAGAGAGGGCACACAGGAAAATACCTTTGCCATGCCATCTTATCTTTGTGAGTTGGAAAATAAAATAATGTTCAAAATCTCTGTTGAGAAAGCTATTACAGAAATAGACACTCTCTCAGGGGGTAGGCGGGGGTTGAAAAGGGCAGGTTCCTGGAATGTTATGGGGGCCTAATGATATGTCTGTGATATAAAACAGTTTCTGATGTCTTCCAAATGGGTTATTGTTCATGTTTAAGTGATTACAGCCATTATTTAAGCCAAACTAAATATTCTCTTTCCATGGTTTACTTCAACTCATTCTAATCCCTCTTTCATGCAAACCTGTCCAATTTTGATGTTTTTTCTTATGTGGGTATTAGATTATATGGGAAAAATTTACTGGGTGAAAAGATTGTGGCAACACAAAAACAAACAAAAAATAACAATGCAGGCACAGACTGTGTGGTGGCAGGGGCAGGATTGATTGCAAGTGTTCTAAGAGAAAAATGACACATCCGACTGGGCATCAGGAGTCATTTCTTGCCAATAAAATTTCTGAAGCTGTGGAATCATCTCTAAAAGAAATGATTGAAACCTCTTGTCTGAGCCACTTACAATTGCACCTAATAAAGCTTTTGAGAACTCTATACTGTTAGTAAGGGATGATGACCTAATAAGTCCAGTCCATTGATTCTGTGATAGTCTTGGCAAGATCTACTCATGGAATAACTTCATAATCAAATCTAAGACATCCTGAAAGCACTATATAAATTCTTGTCTCCAGTGTTAGATGACTGTTAGATACATTTTTTGTATTTTTAAAAATACTTTGTTCTCACAAAAAAAAAATGTGTTCATCTTAGCACAGGAAGAAATAATTTGAAAAATAAAATACAAACACAAAACAGTGATTTATCAAACTACAATACACAGCAATACAGCGGCTTGTTTCTAGCTGTTAGAGCTGTTATTTCACAACTAAAGAACCATGTTAGAGGCTCAATTATTATTTTATCAAAACAAAAATAAGGAGGAAAAAGAAAACACTCTAAGCCGACAATTTGCATATCACATTTCAACATGATGTGATTTAAAACAGCTGATCTATTAAACACAAATTAGACTTTATGAGCAAATAACCAAGTCCACCTTGACTTTAGCATTGCCTCTGGTGCCTTTATAATATGAATATTTGAACAAAATTATAAGAGCCTCCCATTTCGTGCCTGGGAAATGTATTAACTATTTGATATTCAAGCCTGGGACTTCCCAATATAAAAAGTTAGTGCTAATACTTGATATGAGTCTGATTGAACCTTCTGTAGTTCCTACAAAAAAAATGAAATTGCCAGCTCCCCTCTTTTACCAAATATTGATTCCTTTTCTAAATTCTCTTATGTTCTAAATTAACCTGGGAATTTCTACCTTGACTTCTTTAGTTGCAATGAGAAATGACACACAGAAACTTGCCTGTTAAAGCATCACATGGGACAGAATTTGGTTTCTGTAATCATAAGCTCAGAGCCCTATAGAGAGCTTCTAAGTGGTAAAAGGAAAGGAAATTGGAAGGAGGAACTGAAGATATTTTTCTCTTATGAATTAGCACAAATACAGATTTATAGCCTACACATGTGTTTTGTTTTTACTGATGGTTGTAACTAGGGACACCTGTAAGACAGAGCCAAAGGGGAAGAATTAAAAATAAATGGAAGAAAAATGTAATAATAAGCTGTACTTCAGAGCTTGGTTTGAAATCTAGTATGTGGGACATTAAAATCCCCCTTTCCTGGAAAACGTTTTATCATTTAGCTTATGTAGTTTAGCATACAGTATGAAAACTGAAATATAACAACATTTTTTTAAAAGATTCTTTCAGTACTTCCAACAGAAATGTTGAGCTAAGTGTAGAATCTGTGGGATCAGTTAGCTTATAAGTAATGATCCTTTATGCTGGCATTGGGAAATCCCTGTTCCCACAGCTAGTTCAATAAAGCAATTAATATCAATAAATGCTGAAGAAAGCAAATCTCTATTCACTTTTGTCTGGATTAGTTAAAATGAGAAAAATCCTATCCCGCTCCTAGAATGTTTAACCTTTTCAGAGGAAGACATTCTAATGAAAGGTAAATAAAGAATGTTTTTGACATGTTTCTTTTCTTACACATTTTCTACTTTTCATAAGATAATTGACCTTTTTTCTCCTTTCAGAAATGTTCAATGTGGCTTTCTTTTTAGGCCCAGCTTTTGTGACAAACCTGTACTATAAACATACCTTAGCATTTTTTTTCTAATATCCCTGAGTTTACTTTTTGTGTAGGTAGTTTTATTTGAAGGACACATAACTTCCAACTTTATATGTAATGTTTTGTTTTCTGTTGTGCAATGCTTATACTTTTCATGCAGAATAGCTCATATGTGCTCAATTTACAGAGGATGTTTGAGAGAAAGAAATTTTTCTGTGCCATGGTATGTTTTAGCAACTACCTTAAAAAACGGTCTACACAATGAAACATG
Organism: Mormoops blainvillei; assembly: GCA_004026545.1. Lineage (NCBI taxonomy): Eukaryota > Metazoa > Chordata > Mammalia > Chiroptera > Mormoopidae > Mormoops > Mormoops blainvillei. The sequence continues at coordinate 116,780 of PVJD01005183.1, read as the reverse complement.
GTTTGTCAAGGTGATGGGTGAGGTACAATAGACTCCATTGATAGATACAGATTTGTGCATTCAAACATAGATCAGCCTACAGTAAACCACTGTCATGGCATAGCCCTGGGCTTTCACTGCATTTGGCTAGGTGTTTTTGTGATTTCACACACAAGCAGTAAAAAACTTAAAGATATTATCCTGTATTGTCCAAGAGATGTGGAAATAAGGTAGAAGCTGAAACGTACCATTGACATGGGAAGCCCACGCCTCGCGCTTGATTTATGACACACCCATGTTCTTCAGGGTTGGTGTAGGTGCACTCTTCCTGACAGTGCGGTGACGACATTCTGCAAGAGTTGAAGCTGCCAATTCTTACACCTTCATGTAACTAGCAAGGACTATTAAAATAAAATTTCAATATTGCTATAATACCACCCTCATTTGCTAGTTCCCCAAAACTGACAGATCCATTATGCTTGTTAATAAATTTGAGGACAGATAGCTAACTCTAAATGCACTTAACTAAATGAATGTATTTTTTCACTTCATACCAAAGTTATAAACAGTTAAAATGTGTGGTGAAATGCCTATTACTCAGTAACAAACAGGTAACGGTTAAATTTTGAGATGGAGTAGTCATCTCAAATCATTGCCTTAAAATTCAAAAATATAAAAATAGATAATGTTATTATCTCATTACAATAGGTTAAAAATATAGCCATCCTGTTTGTGGGGATTAAATAAGAAGACAAATTTTTTTATAATAATTACATTTAAAAATTATATTACAGTAAAGCAAATAACAGCTTTTTAAAAAGAAGCTAAAGATTTACTTCTGCAATGTTAAAAGGATAGACTTTAATGGAGGAAGAAGTCATTGTGTATAGAAAACTAAAGGACTGTTAGCATTTATTATTTTTACCATTTACATTAGCCATTTTAAAATGATTTTTGTTTTTAACCCAATTAAAAAGAGCATTTAAAAATATTTTACATATAGATTGAATTATGTTCAAAAGTGGAAAGTATTCTTGATGTTTCTATCAAGGGACTAAGTAATACAATAAAGTACAACGTGTATTCCCTAAACTTTTTATTTTGAGATAATTTTAGATTAACATGCCATTGTGAGAAATAATGAGGCTAGGTCTCATGTACACTTAACCCAGTTTTCCTCAGTGGTAAAACTTGTATAACTATGATATGATCCACCAATCATTCTTAGATATTGCTGCTTTTACTTGTGCTCACTGGTATATGGGTATGTGTACTTAGTTCCATTGATTTTTGTCACATTACAAGTTCAAATATCCACTCACATGGTCAAGGTACTGAAGACTTCTGTTACCCCTCATGCTGCCCTTTTACAGTGACACCCTCTTCCCTCTCCCACTATCAACTCATTTCTAATCCCTAATAACCACAAATCTAAACTCCATTTATAAAATTTTGTCATTTCAAAAATATTATATTAATGGAATTATGCTGTATGTAACCTATGGTAATGGATTTTGTCACTCAGCAAATTTCACTGGGGATTCATCAAAGTTCTGTGGGTATCAATAGTTTCTTTTTATTGCTGAAAAGTGTCCATGATATGGAAGCCCTACAGTTTAAGTATTCATCTACTGAAGGACATCTGGGTTCTTGTTTATTTCTTCCCAATTTGCGCTATTATGCCAAGTATTTAGGGGTTTCCCACTTGCCTTTCTTTTAAATTCTTATATGATTCCATTATATTCAGAAAGCATACTCTATATAATATTTTTAAATAGCCTAGGATATGGATGCTGGAAAAAAATGTATACTCTACTGTTGATGAGTGGAATGATACAGATAAATGATAGATAGAAAGATAGGTACATATATCATTAGATCATGTTGATTGATTTTATTATTCAGATCATTTATATTTGTGATGATTTTTTGTGTATCAGTTCTATCAGCTGCTGAAAGAAGAATTTTTAAGTCACCAGCTATAATTGAGAATTTGTCTATTTCTCCTTTCAGGTATATCAGATTTTTGGTTATATTTTGAAGGTTTATAGTTGTACTTAGAGAAGGGGAGAAAAGAGAGATGAGTTGTTATGTTTATCTAGATGTGATGTGCCATACAGCCTATTTTAACCTTTAAAAGACTAATTTTTTCAGAAAGTTGATTTTAAAATACTTCAGCAGTATATATAACAATGGTAGAAATAGTAGAATATAAGGAATGAGAGTTTGGAGAAATAAGAACAGATCAGATGCAGAATATGCAAAACTACCTGAGAACATTGTTTCAAAGTCACAAACAATTGTATACCATAAGCAAACAAACAAAAAAAAGCCCATGTATTATATACACAAAAGAAAAGAGTAATCAGAAACTTTATATTTGACAAGATAGCGGTAAAGTCCTATTTGTGTTAGTTTGAGTGATTTTCTTAAACTTTAAAAGCATGGAGAAAATTAACTAAAACAAATTAACTACCAGTGCAACATTATGTTTAGCTCATGTAATCGTTACTTATTGCCACAGTTTCAAAAACAATTATTCTAAACTGGCTCAAAAATTCAAAAGACCAAGAATAGTATATACAACATTGACTTAATAAAAGTGGAAAGTTAACATGAAGGACATATAAAAATCTAATAAATCAATAGAGAAATTGAAACAAATAGGTTAGATAATATAATAATAAAAAAATAGAGGGGTCACATATATACAGTGTGTGATTAAATTATATGCAGTTATATAATGAGGGTAGTGCTGCAATTTGGTGATAAAATTATTTAATTAATAGTGTTGGGTCAATTGTATATTAAAATAGAAAAAAAATAACTTTGACCAATACATCACAGAATAGTCAACAACGAATTTCAAGTACATCATAATGTACATTTGAAAGGTAATACACTAAAGACACCATGGGAGAAGCCCTTTATAAATGAAAGGTAGGCAAAATTTTCTTAAAAAGAATTAAAAATATCTAATAAAATAAAAGATTTGTAATCGAGACTATATTAAATGTTAAAACTTCTCTTCATCATAAAACAATATTAAAAGATTGAAAAGACAAGCAACAGAATGGGGAGAAAAACCTGCAGGGCATGTATATAAAAACAGACTCTTATCTCAAATATATAAAAAGTCTTATAGTTGAGATAAAACGACAGGTGACCCAGCTGAAAAACTTTCAAGAGACTTGAATGCTACTTTATGAAAGAGATTGTCCTAATGGGTGATAAGCATATGAAAAGTTGCCCAACTTCATTCTTCATCATGGAGATTAAATATAAAACCAGAATGAAATAATATGACACATATACCAGAACGACCAAAATGAAGAGTTTCAAAATGTGAAATTACAGGAGAGGTGTGTTCTAACTGGCATCCTTATACATTATACCTGACAATTATAATGTATAACTTTTACACATTGTATCTGAATTCTAAGTTTTATCACTTGGTAAGAATATTTAGCAGTGCCTATTAAAGTGAGCACACACGTGATCTTATAACCCAGCAGTCCTTGACCTTTTTGGCACCAGGTACCGGTTTTGAGGAGACAGTTTTTCAATGGACTGGGGGAGAGGGAAGATGGTTTTGTGATGATTCAGGCACAGGACATTTATTGTGCACGTTATTTCTATTATTATTACATTGTAATATTTAATGAAATAATTATACAACTCACCATAATGCAGAATCAGCGGGAGCCCTGAACTTGTTTTCTTTCAATTACATGGTTCCATCTGGGGGTGATGTGACACAGTGACACATGAAGTGTGTTGTTTATGTCCAGTCTACTTCGTAATCTCGTTTTGGTTGCTGCAACTGCAGAAAACCCTGCTTCACAAAGACAAGATGTTGGAAATGGAAGCAGACTTTTCACTGTTTTTGTGTCGATCTCAAGATATTCCTCCTTGACTTTAATCCAGAACATATGGAGATTTGAAGTTGTCTCACACATACTTTTAAGGCCACTGTCACTTTGATCCTAGAATGATCTTAGAAGGGTCTAGCGCAAAGTCACAAATGGGTCATGGATCCATTCCTTCCCAGTTCAGGGGTCTTTTGAGGTTCAGAAGTGATGCTCAGACTCTTCTGAAAGCTGAGATAGGCGATCATGCACCAGCTGGAGGAAGGAAGGCCCTGACTCAATCTCTTTCAAAATCTCTGCTAATGTTTGAAGTATGTCAAAAACCCCAATGTTCGCTCATTGTTCCCATGATTCCAGTTTGGCTTTGAATGCAGCCACTTTATCTGCTGATGTTAACACAGTTGTCATTCTCCCCAGAAGTGACAGATTGAGTTTGTTGATCAGGTTGAATATGTCATACAAGTAAGCAAGTTTTGCAACCCATTCTGTGTCACTGAAACCTGCCACCAGTGGTGACCGTTTTTCTAAAAGAAATCTCTGGAGCAGCTCTCGTAACTCAAACACTCTGGCCAGTGGCCTACCTTCAGAAAGTTATCTCACTTCTGTGTGTAAGAGGAGACGTGTGCTCTGCATCCAGCTCCTCACAGAGCTGTGTGAACAGACATGAGTTAAGGGCACGTGCTTTAACATGGTTGATAATTTTAATCACATCCTGCAAAACATTATTAAGTTCAGGTGACATTTTTTGGCTAGCAAGCATTTCTCTATGGGTGACAGAGTACATAGACTCATATTCAGAAGCAACCTCTTTGACCCGAGTAGTGAAACCAGAAAGCCATCCAGAAATGGCAGCTGCTCCATCAGTGCATATACCGACACAACATGACCAATTCTGTTTCCCTGATATGTAATCATTCAAAGACTTGAATAGCTCTGCAGTTGTGGTGTTGGTTGGCAACAAAAGAGCACATAACATATCCTCATGCACATCCTCCTGAAAAATATATTACACAAAAACAAGTATTGTTGCCTTGTTGTCAACATGAATAGACTCACCAACCTGGATTGCGTACCGTGGTGACTCATTCATCCTCTCTAACAGTTGTGCCTCCATGTCCTCTGCTATTTCATCAATTTGTCTATTTATGGTGCTAGCCAAGAGAGGAACATGTTCCACTTTTTACACTGAAGCCTCTCCTAAAAGTTCACGATAAGTGTCCTTAGCAGCAGACAGGATCAACTCTTCACCAATAGTAAAGGGCTTCTTAGCTTTAGCAATGTGGTCAGCCACTAAGAATGATGCTCTCAGTGCAGACACATTTGATGAAGTGGTGGCCTTCAATAATTGCATCTGTTCTTTGTGTTCACTTTTCTTTTCTTTTGAGAAACTCCAAAGGCTTGTCTTTTAAGGCAGGGTGCTTGGTCTCCATGTGGCGAAGCAGTTTTGAAGGTTTCATGACTTCATTGGATAGCCAGTCACCACGTATTATCCAAAGCAGGCTTGAAGACTGTGAATCACCTGTTGCAACGAACCAGTAATTTAAGTAGGACTATTTGGTATTTTCTTTTAAATGCAGCTTTCTTTTTGTTGGCAGTCTTAGAGTCTTCTGCTCTCTGATTATTGGGTCTGCCCCCTCCTTTTCAAAGAAGCTCTCCAGAGACATTTGTTTTTCACTCATTTTGGCTGGGGTTAGCCTCTGGGCTGACCAACACTGTGACTGAGACAAGTGCACAGTGTGAGAAAGAGGTACAGGAGGAAGCGGTAAATAAAATAATGGGCAGGTCATGTGAGGACTAAAATAAGTGTCAGGTTCTTACTTAAAGTGTGCCACCAGATGCAGCTGTATAATTGCAGTACATCAACTCACTGGCCACTATAAAACCTATCACCAGGTGCAGCTTAATTGTCACATACCACTCACTGACTGATAGGGGTTTGATATGAGCTTGCAAACAATTGACTTATTATGGTCTCTGTGCAGTCAAACCTCTCGGCTACTGATAATCTGTATTTGCAACTGTTCCCCAAGTCCAGCATCACCACCTCAGTTCCATCTCAGATCATCAGGCATTAGATTCTCATAAGGAGCATACAACCTAGGTCCCTCATGTGCAGTTTACATTAGGGTTCATGCTTCTATGAGAATCTAATGCTGCCATTGATCTGACAGGAGGTAGAGCTCAGGCGGTAATGTGAGCTATGGGGAGGGGATTTAAATACAGATGAAGCTTCACTTGTACACTCACCACTCACCTCCTACAGTGTAGCCCAGGTCCTAACAGGCCAGAGACCAGTACTGGTTCATGGCCTGGCAGGTGGCGGGGGCAACCTCTGTTGTAACCCAACAATTCCACCCCTGGCTACACATATACACACATATTTACCAAAACACATGCAGAAAAATAATCATATCAGCTTTGCCCATTACACGCAAAAAGAGGAAAGAACCAAAGCCTATTAACAAAAGAATAATTAAGTAACCTGCAGAGAAAAAAAATAATACAATTACTGTCACATACAAGAACATATAGACATAATATCATGCAAAAGAAACCACACACTGATAAATATTTACCTTATGATCTCGCTTGATTAAAACTTTAAAAATAAGTAAAAGTAACAGGAGGTCTCTATAACAAAAGCCAGAATATCGGTTCATGTTTGGATGTTTAGTTCTTGAGAATAGACCTGACAGAGGCTTTCGAGTGCTTCACTACACAAAAACTTATTGAACTGTACACTTAAGATTTTTGCACCTTAGTGTATTTACTCAATAACCAATTAAAATATTTACAGAAAATACCTACCCGTATTACTTAAAAACTATATCACAACTACTTATGAATGATTACTAAGCTAATATGTAGAGAAAAGAGCCAAAAATACTTTTAAAGTATTATTATATTCAGACCCCATATTAAAAACAAAACTTAGGTAGACATAGGTGACAAGAAATCAGAGAAAGTAGATTTGAGTTGATTCTTCTGATTGCTCTTGATAAAATATACCATGTCACCTAACGATTTAGCACCAGTTTTTTCATCTGTAAAATGTTACTTCAATTAAAAGTGTGTGGACAGTAGCATTTGAAGGTGACTTAGAAAGTGCTATGTGTTTTAAAATGTTGCACCTTTTGAAACAACTTTTTTTTTTACAAATGATTATCATTGAAAATAGGTATTTCATGTTATTGAAACACTATCATGTGCTTGAGAATACTTAGAAGAGTAAGAAGCATGTCAGGTTTTCTGGAGATGGTATCTAGGAGTTAAAATGAAGAAAGTATAATAGAGTAGTCTTTTGAGCAATTTCAATCCAGTTTATACAATGAAGCATAAGGCATTTTGCAGGAGGGCCATTTCATAGTTCTGCTATATCCATTTTGTCTACTATGGAGCTCTTTGTACACAATTTTGTTCCCCTCTCTTCTGATTTCTTTTATACATATTCCACCTGTCTGCCCAGCTGCCCACCTTTTAACCTCATTTTTTTTCACCCTCTTCCTCCCTTCACAGCAACTACCAAATCTTTTTCATCCTACCTCCTAATTTTTCATTGGTCATCCACTTCTTCTCCATTTTATTACTACCTAACTCAGACTGTCATCATCTTTTATCTCCTTTTATACATAAATTCTTGACTGATGTTACGGTATCTATGTGAGTATGCATACTATTGCCAAAATCAACTGGTTTAAACAGATCTGATTGCTGCTATATAAACATTCTTCCATTTCCTGTTAAATGTCTTCAAGTTAAATACATATTCTTGGACATAGCTTCATTATTTTTCATTATTAGATCCATGTTACCTACTTTCAAAGCTGATTCTCACGATCCTGTTAGTCCATAATTGACTCCTCACTAAGAATTTTTCCTCAAGTCCACTACATAGCTTGTATTCTCAGAAAGCAATAATATCTAAATTTGGAGGTTTGTTACATGTTTTCTGTGCCTGAACCCACTCCTCCTGCCTTCCATCCTCTTCTGTATCCCTTCGCAAACTGATGCATTCTCAGATTAGACATCATAACCAGGAAGCCTTCTCAGGCAAAGCTGGGTCTGAAATTACTCTTGTGCGCTCTCATGGCAACATAGCCTCTCACAGAGCTGTCTTGAGATTGCCTGCTTACAGGTGGAGCCTGACTAGAACGCAACCTCCTCAAGATCCACATCTTATTTGTCGTATTCTTGAATCTGCAAGAGAGCCACATCCCTCAGTGTCTTCAACAGATAAATGACTATGTAGGTATCACATTTGCTACGCAGAGCCTGCTTAAAGTTCTGATACTTTTTGCTCCGCAAATATATGTAGGACTTTCAACAGGGTGGAGATGTAATGCAGAGGAAAACTCAGAACTCACCAGAGAGGAATGACAGTGTAAGAGAAATCATAGAACAGAGGGAGGGGCACGTGCGTGAATGGTTGGATGATAAATGACTTTCTCAGGCACTCCAAACAAGGTCCTCTGCCCTTACTGAAATGCATAGAGTTGTGAATGTTTTTGAAAATAAACTGAGTAAAATTTTAAAAAGGAAAGGTTAATGGGGGGCTTCTAAGAAGAAAAAGTAGCCTGTGGAGACTGATAGTTAGGAAGATTATTGCATAACTATCAGGAGAGTGAGTGGCAATCACACTGAAACTCAAATGAAAAGATTTAACCTATCTGTGGTCACTTAACACATCTACAGTCACCACAAAGGAGGTAAAAGACACTCATAAGCTCAGAAATTTAACAGCTTATGGTAAAAAAATAAACCAAAGATGGGTTATCTAGTTACTCTATGAGGTTGAATATTAATTTTTGTTAATTTTTAATTAAAATTTTAATTTAAAAAAATTTTAGTGGGGGGAAAATGGACAAAGCTGTACTCAAACAGCAATAAATTTTTTTAAAGTGTATAGTATTTCATGTAAGAAATTATTTTTAAAATAACACCTGTTGTATAAGCCAATACCGGATATGTTAAATTGCAATAACCAATAATTCCAACATTTCAGTGGCTTACATATAGAATGCTTTATACTGCATGACCATTACAATCAGTAAGGAATCCTGCTCTTTTTATTTACTCAAGTATCCATGCTACAAATACTTTATCTTTACATGATCTTCCATGATTATCATTGAAGGAGGTATTCATGAACTTTCTCAGATCTTTTCCTAGAAATGACCAATGTCACTACCACTCATCTTTCACCGACTAGAGCAAATTATGTGGGCATACTCAACTCCAAAAGGCATGGGAAAGTGAGATCTTACCAAATGTGTGCACAGAGAAAGAACTAGAATATATTTGAACAGCCCAAATGATAGCTGTCAAAGGATCACTACAAGTAAAACAGTGAAAATTTTTATTTTGACCCTTTAATAAATAAAACCACACTAGTAAGACAGGGGAGAGAAGGAAATTCAGTCTCTGAGAAGTGAAATGAGATTCTAATTTGAAATAATCAGTAACTGGCAAAGCTACAGCTAAATTTCAGTTTCAGACTCTTCCTTTCATTTCTGGGCTCTTTATTCTGTTCCATTGATCTATGTGTCTGTTTTTATCCCAGTGCCATGTTGTTTTGATTACTATGGCCTTTTGTTATAGTTTGATATTAGCATGATTCCTCTAACTTTGTTCTTCTTTCTCAAGGTCGCTGCTGCTATTCAGAGACTTTTGTTGTTCCATATAAATTTTTGCAATATTTTTCTTAGTTCTGTGAAATACATCATTGGAATCTTGATAGGAATTGTGTTGAATCCACAGATTGCTTTGGGTACTATGGACATTTTAATGATGTTAATTCTCCCTATCGGTGAACATAGTATGTGCTCCCACTTATATGTATCTTCTTCAATTTCTTTCTCCAGTGTCTTATAATTTTCAATGTGCAGGTCTTTTACATCCTTGGTTAGATTTATTCCTAGGTATTTTATTATTTTTGAAGTAATTGAGAATGAGGTTGTTTTCTTAATTTCCCTTTCTAATAGTTCATTATTGGCTTATAAAATACAACTGATTTCTGGATATTAATTTTGTATCCTACTACTTTGCTGAATTCATTTATCAGTTCTAGTAGTTACTTGGTGGACTCTTCAGGGTTCTCTTCCTACAGTATCTTATCATTGGCAAATAAAGACAGTTTTACTTCTTCATTTCCAGTTCATATGCCTTTATTTCTTCTTTTCTGATTGCTATGGCTAGAACTTCTAGTACTACGTTGAATAAGAGTGGTGAAAGTGGACATTCCTGTCTTGTTCCTGATCTTAGTTTTTGCCCATTGAGTATGACGTTGGCAGTGGGTTTGTCATAAATCGCCTATATTATATTTAGGTATGTTCCCTCTATTCTCACTTTGCTGGGAGTTTTTTATCATAAATGGATGCTGGATTTTATTAAATGCTTTTCCTGAATCTATTGATATGAACATGTTATTTTTATCCTTCATTTTGTTTATGTGATGTATCACATTTATTGATTTGCAAATCTAGTACCAACATTGCATTTCCAGAATAAATTCCACTTAATCATGGTGCATGATCTTTTTGATGCATTATTATATTCAGTTGCTAATATTTTGTTGAAGATTTTAGCATCTATATGAGTGGATAAAACAACTATGGGACATTTACATCATGGAATACTTTTTCGATGTGAAAAAGGAGAAAATTTAACCCTTTGCAATAGCATGGATGGACCTGGAGAACATTATGCCAAATGAAATAAGTTAGTCAAATAAGATAAATACAATATAATTTCACTCATATGTGGAATCTAATGAGAAAATTGAACTAACAAGTAAAATAGGGAAAAATTCAGATAAAGAACAGGCTGACAGCTCTGAGGAAGAGTATTAAGGGGTGGAAGGATTAAGCAAAAGCAAAAAGGACTCATGGACATGGACAACAGTGTGGTGATTGCAAAGGGGAGGAGGGTATAAGGGGTAAAGTGGTAATGAAAAAAGAAAATAAAAAATAAAACTGAAGCTTTCTTTTATTTTTTTGTATAATCAAAAGAATTAAAATAATTTTATTTACAAATAAAATGGAAAAAAATACCAGTGGACACATATAAGCAATTCACAAAAGACAAAACCACAAGAAACAATATAAGGAAATCATAGGATTGCAAATTTAAATAACACTTTTTTAAAACATTTGGCCAACTTTGAAATTTTTTCAAGGACACAAGGCTTTCTAACAAACTTCTAGTAAATATAGTTTTATATTTTTGTTACTTATTAAGTTAAATATCTTTAAAAATCTATATACCCCTTTGACCAGTGTTTCCATTTCTCATAATTAGTTGCAAGAAAAAATGGAAAAAGGAACAGAAATATATGTTTAAAAAAAACTCACTGTGGCACTAAGTATAATATAAAATCTGTCCACCAGTGAGGGTTTGATTAAAAAAATATTTCATACTTCCAAACTATTATTATGAAATTACTTTAGAATATTAGGTGTTATTAGTACTTTCACATATTTAAAAAGGAATCTGTGAATGTTATGTTTCTGTGGCAGTCTGTCATATTCTATCTTTTGTTTTGTCTCCCCCAATACTCCCTTCATCACCAAACTATTAGAAAAAGAAATGGTTTAAAGGGTACCTTGGTTTCATAGGCATATAATTATCATTATATTTAAAAGAAACTTTGTGATCTTTAGTGCGTATATTTTTTATTGAATATTAAAGAAAAGTGCATCTTCTTGCCCTTGCAAACAAATTTGCTCCAACCGTTTAGTTGAGATGAAGCAACCTTGTGGTACGTGAAGAGTTGTAACTAAAAGAGTGACATAAAAGCAATTAAATCATGTTTGACTCAGATTCTTCATCATCTCTGGAGTGTAACCTTAACACTGTCCCAAGATTGTTACTATTAGCCCCTACACAGTAACGGTGACAATCGCCTGCTTGAATGCTGATTCAGGAGCAACTATTCTCAGGATTCTAATTTCATAATTTCAGGAGTAAGGGAGAGGGTTACACAAACTCAAAAGAATATGTTCTACATTAAAAAAAAAAAAAGTAATGCCACATACTGGGAATATCCACATTTGCTATGCCCTCTTTTATTCCAAAAAGCTTGTAAGAGATTATCTGTGATACTTAATCACAATTTGCTAATGATATAAAAATGGCAGATTCAAGTGCACTTTAGATCATTTGAAAAGCCTTTTATTTTTCATGTGCTCCTTTTGTCTGGTGTAGAATAACCATTAAAACTCTGTCTCAACCCTCTCTACAGTGAGAAGACAGAGGCTCTTCACAAATGGGAACTGATTGCTGTTCACCAAACTTGAAATAAAATGCATGTCCAAAACCTTCATATTCAGACAAGATGGAGACCTCTTATCTCATATTGAAATGATTGCTGCTTCTCTCCCCACCCTCTGACATTCATCACCATATTAAGAATGTCTTTACAGAGAGGAGAAGGAACTGTAGATTTAAATTTGATAGCCATTTTATTTCTACCAAATGTTTCTTTAATTTTTGTTTGTTTTACCTGATTTAACAGATCTCCATCATGTCTCTTCTTTTTCCAACCTGTCTTCCCTAAATTCCCTTAGAAATTATTGGCATTGTCACGATTCTTACCTGAAAATAATTTAAATCCCTGAGTTGTTAATGAAACTGTCATTTAATTAGCAGTTGCTGGGTTTCTTGTCACTCTTTAAAAACACATATGTCTAGAACTCTCCCCTTATTCTCCAAGTCTGAGCTTACACATTGGGCTCCTTCTGGGATAGTTCATGCCTATCATAGTTTTTATTTGATCAGAAGTGTGTGTGTGTGTGTGCTTGTGTAATTTGAAACACGCACCTACTATACCAGGATAACCATCCAGATTTTTGGCTTCTCTTGAACATAATCAAAAAGGCCAACATTTTTTCGGAGGACTTGCTTTTCTTATGCAGCAACTACCCACCTTAGCTAGGGCATGCGTGCGGCTGTTTTCCCTACGCAGGCCTCTTCTAGTTTCTATGTTGCATTCTTGTCTGTCCATCAGAATTTATACACTTAACAACTCATTTCATCAATGTTATTGAGGATGAGATCATTACATTTTTTTTCTTTTAACATACTAGGTTAACAGTTTATTCCAAAAGTATATAACTGAGGAATAGTTAGATGGAAGAGATGCACAGGGCAAGGGTCATGGGGGGGGGGCGCCGAGCTCCCATGTCCTCTGGGAGAGCGAATCTCGGTCTGCTCCCCAACCCTGAAGCCCTCTGAACCCCATCCTTTTTTCAGGGTAAATTTTTAATAAATTATTTTGAAATAAAAATTTTAATATAGCCAGAGCTGATAATTCTGGAAGGGTAATATTTTTTGAGATATTTAACAGGTCATGCAAATCAGTTCTGTACGTCTGTTGTAAATTTAATATACAGATGTAATGTAATTAACACATAAGTTTGGATGTAAATTCATAGGAGACTATTTTAAGGCTTTCACTGACATATCCTGTAACTGTTGGTGGTTGTACAAGACAAAAATCGCTTCATGACTTGTATACATTTAAAAATTTCAAAACACCTGTTTATATATTTTATAGCTGCCATTTATATATTTTATATTTGTTTATACATACAAATATATAGTTTTTTGTAGTTATTTACAAATAACTTTAAAATTGCTTTCTTCATTGCTAACTGATTGATTCAAAGTTTCACATGACAATAGTGTTCTCTTCTGTCAAACACAGCCATTTTAAATTTAATTACTTTCAATTCTGTGGACATGTGCTTTGAAATGTTGCAGTAGTTTTTAAAGCCCAAGATTTAAAACTCTTTGCAAAACTGTAAAGCCTCTCTGATATCCTTTATGACCAGGCTCATGCATATGCATTTATTTGCTAATAATGCACACACAACAGTTAGTGCCAAAGCAGTGATTTTGTTTGCAAGAGCTCTCAGGACCAGATCTTTGATACCTGTGAGTTGCTGCAGGTAAGGCCTCCCAGTCTTTGCTCTGCCCCATTTGAAGATCTCCTTTCTCAAGGAACCATGGCAGCGGCAACCAGCTTTGCTGCTATTGCTCAAGTGCCTGCCTTGGCCTCAGCCCAGCCTGACCGAGGTCCTCGCCTAGCCACCCCCCTGAGAAAATAAAGAACCTGACTACCCAGAGTGTGCACCTGCACCCTAGGGTCTAAAACAATGGCTTGATATGTTATCTTCACCACAGTTAATTAAATAAATTCTTTATTTCACTGAGTTGACTCATCATGCATTCAGTCAGGCAAGCCTGAAATCCAGCATTTCTTTGATTGTTTTCTCTTACCCTCTCTACAAATGCCTAAGTTTTCTTAATTCCCACCTTACTCTAACTGTCAGCAGCATTTGACACAATTAAGCACAATGAATTATATCTCTACCTATCACACTTGTTTTTTTCAAGACACCAGACTGTTATTTTTTCTTTCACCCCTCAAACTCCTTTGTAGTTCTCTTCTCCAAATCTCTTAATGTTGGAGTTTCCCACAGGTCAGTCCTCAGCTCTCTCCTCTCCTACTCTCTTCTCTCTTCTTTTCGTCTGCACCCACTTTGTGGATGATCTCATCCATTCTCATGGCTTCAAATATTACCTTTATGCTGATGACCATCACATTATGTCTCAAGACAAAGCATCTTTCCACAGTCCAGATACATATATCCATCTCTGCTTGGACATTCAGTAGACATCACAGCTTAACACGCCTCGGACCAAACTTCTGATTGCTCCCAAAGCCTGCTCCAAGCTCACCTTTCCCATTTCATTTCGTTATGACTCTGTTTGCCCTACTGCTGAGTCAAATAGAATCTTTCTCACACACTTAATATCCAATCCATCAGGAAATCATATTAGCTCAAAATTGAAAATAAATCCTGTTTCTCACCACTTTCTCCTACCTTCACTGCTACAACCCAGATGCAAGCACCATTGTCTCTTTCCAGAATTCCTTCTACAGTCTTTAAGATTATATATTAAGAATATATATATATATTCTAGTTTATTCTCATCCTTCTATGAGATAGTATTCATAAGCCAACCAGTATGAAGTATTTAAACATAGAAGTTCAATCATAACATCCCGTCTCCAAAGCCCTACTCACTGTAAAGCTAATGGACTTAAATGGTCCATGAGACCTAAATGGCCTACAAAGCCTCAGTGGTCTACATGGTTTTATTGCCACTCTGACACTTCTGGTCTTAATATCACTCTAACATGTTTGGTGTATTTCCCTTGCCTCGGGGTCTTTGGGCCTGTTATTTCCCCTCTACCTGCTATGCTGTTCTACCAGTGTTAACATGCCTCAGTCTCTCACCTTTTTCAAATCTTCAAGTGACCTGTGCTCCAGGGTACCAGGTTTTTCACTGATTTTAATCTGCAATCCAGGTATCACAGGCTCCCTTCTGCAGTCCCAGTATCTGAAGGTAGGTATAACAATGACCAGCTCTTCACCTTTAGTTATCTTTGGAAGTACAGATGTAGCAGCTTTTGGTAAGTAGCCTCTCCAAGGTCAGACACAGCAAATACTATTTTTTTAGTGACCTCCCCATGAATCTTTAGGAACCTCCTTGTAGTGGGAAAAGCTGTATCTGTTACATCCTCTAAAGGATAATCTTGTTCTGTAGAATTGATGATACAGGGTCCAACAGAAGACACTGACTGCTCTTTAACTGACTGAAGCACACTTCTGCAGCCGCTGTACAGGGAACTCTTAACTGCTGCAAGATACTCTTGTATTTAGATCTCGCTGTGTGAATGATGAACCAAGCAGCTCAATTACATCGTTTTGTCAATGTTGCTTCACCTGTCTGGCAATCTCTTAAGTTTCTGGAGGTGTCCTCCTCCAAATCAGGCCCTGAAAACATGAAGATACATTCTGGCGCAGGATTCTGATATGTGAGACTTTCATTGCTGGTATTCACAATGTCTGAACAGTTCACTAATGACATATTTCCTTCCCAAAGGACCACTTTTCTATTGATACCCTTGTTTATATATATATATATAATGATATAATAGTGTCAGCCTGAAATGTTTCAGCTACAGTAATAGAGGTATTTATTTTGTCTTTACACAAGTTGCCCCAGTTCAGTAATGTAACTATATCTACAAACTGTGAAGGTACACCCAAGATATCCATGAAATGAGAACTTCAGTTTGTCTTTTCCCAAAGTCCTTAGCAATGCAACATTCCCTAGAGACTTTAGAGTACTCGTGCAGTCCCATCCAGGTGGCAGGCAAGGAGAGGTTAACCAACTCATGAAAAGCAGGGCACAGCCTCCATCCAAGTTCCTATAACATAACAAAGCTCAATCATTATTAATTGTTTTTCTTCTCACTTAATAATTTGTAGTTAAACATATGATTGTACTTCTCATACTATATTATAACTGCTTGTTTGTCAGAAACCCTGACTAAACTCTAAGTTTCTTGAGGGCAAGGCATGTAATGAGATCACATGCATTCCCGTAGAATTGGAAAATGAATGGACTGATTAACTGAAGTCCATATAAATTAGTTATAGGGTTCTACATGACTGGAAAATTTCATATTTGGATATATAATGATTCAGAAAGTTATTACAAAGGGAATTAGATAAAAAACTCAATAAATGTCCACCCCCATGCTTACATCTGTTAAGAATAACAGTGCTCCATATCAAAATATGTTTTATAGCATTGACACTGAAGCATCGCAAGAGCCTCAGTTGTCAAAAATGATGTATTATTCTCAGGATACTATACATATTAAGTTGGGAAAACAAACTAACATGTTTTAAGAAATCTCTCAATGTGGTTGAAATAAAAATATTTTCCTTTGAAATTGTGTTATCCCAAAATATAAATATATTACATACTACTTCCTCAATATTAGTGTATGAAATATCATTTTCAAATGATATTCAAATATCAAATATCAAGGTTTGCAGATTAAGAGATATAATTTTATGGAAACATACAAAATTTGTAGATTAATTTAATATACACAATTTATAATTAATTTAAAAGATAATTTATGGAAATATACAAAAACATAAAAAGCATACAAAAATTTTAAATAGTAAAAGCAAATCTATAAAAACTTCTTATAGAAAATTTACACATAATTATCATTAATTATGATTTTTAAGAAGAGAACAAAGTCATAACATCCTAGAAAGCAAGAGCAATTTCTCAATTACCTAAAGTATTTTTCAGGAGACTTTCTAATTCTATCTTACTGTATTTGAACAGTTTTTAAATTCCAGTTTTAAGGTGTACCTTATTCCTTAATGACAAAGCTTTAGATAATAAAAGACAAAATATTTTGTGATACTAAAACAAATCCACATCAATAGGAGGTTGAAAACATTTTGCTTTTCTGTAATTTTCATTAATTATGTAGAGTAGTACTGTTCAGCTGGAATGCAATCAGCGAGATGAGGTTCTAGGTTATCCATGCACAATGTGGAAATTTATGCAGCAATAGAAATGGTCTTGTGGTTCAGCAGGGACCCACTAGCCACGAAAGGCTATTTAATACTTGAGATATGGCTAGTGCAACTGAGGAACCGAGTTTTTCAATTTTATTTAATTTTAATTCAATTTAAATAGCCATATGGTGCCAGTGGCTACATATTGGACAGTGACATTCTAGAGAAATCTCCCTTATGTTCTGAAATATAACACAATTGAGAATACATTAACTCATAGGTTTTCTCACATGTTGATCATAGTGCAGGAGTATAACTCTTTTCAAGATGCCATTTTTGTAAATCTGAATTTCTTTGGAAAGATCCAATGATAGAATTTACTCTAGATCCATGAAAATTAGGCTCCTCTCATTGTAATTCTCCACTGTGTTGGCTTGCAGAGTGTGACATGACGTAAACCTGCATCATTACCTCAGTTCATAGATTTATATTATTTCATCAGTTAAAACTGTTTATCTAAGAGAAATAGCTATTTTTAAAATGCAGTTAAAGTCATGACTAAGACACTCACTTGGCATTTATTCTACTACTGCACAGGTGCCACCTTCTATAATTTCATAAGACACACAAATTCTGAAAACAAAAATGTGCCAGGAAGGAAGAATATGACATAAAATTGATTTTATAAAAGCATGAGCTACAACCCTGATATTGCTAAAACATTTGTTTTCACAGGTGGGAAAAAATGTTTACTAGGTATTTTATAACATGTTATTATTAAAATAGATAATATTTAAGTTCTGAAAATATATGCACATTACTTCATTAGCCCCTTAAAGCAAGTGTCATTAAGTGAATATAATTTGGAAAGTTAATTTACAAATGTTTCAATAAAATATGCTAATATCAATGAAATAGAGTAGCAGTTCTATTACTATTATTTTGTATTCTATGTATATGACATCAGCCATCATTTAAGATGTTCAAATAAGTAAACTGAATACCCAGGAATCTGGGAATTTACTTCTAGGTGTTTCATCGTTAGACAGAATGGACAGCCTCTGTGATTCTAGATTTTAACTTGATGTTTCAAATAGGCATACTCTTCAGAACTTAGATAAAAACCAATGGCATACTTTATTACTTTACAATGCTTTCTTCAATGAAGAGAAATAACTTTTAAATATTATGTTTATATATATATATATATATACACACACACATACACATTATTTTGTGTGTTTAGCTCTTTTTTAAATTCATTTTTATTATTAAATTTATTAGGGTGACATTGCTTAGTAAAATTATATAGGTTTCAAGTAAACATTTCTGTAATACATCACCTGTATATAGTACTGTGTGTTCACCACCCAAAGTCAAATCTCCTCCTGTCACCACATATTTGGCCCCTTTTACCCTTTACTACCTTCCCCAAAGTGGAACCAGAGCAAATCCAAGTAGTGCATGTGATTATTTAACTTCTTATTAATACCTAATTATTAGAAATACTTTCTCTTAACATGAATTCTATCTGGCCTACTTTGCGAAATGAATTGATACAACATAAAATAACTATACATAAAATACAATTGTAATAATTAAAAAAGAAAATATAAAGTGACAAGATTTTGGACAAATTAAAATTCCAAACACTTAGGCTAATACAGTGACTATAACTGAATGTTAAATTTAGCCCAAAATTTTCTGGGAATAAAAACATTTTTTAAAAATTTTTAAAAAGTAAGCCCAAAGAGTCACAAACAGAGTTTGATAGATAGTTATGGTATTGCAATGAAGGGGGTAATTTGACATTTATAATATTGTCCTTGATATTAAAATATACACTAGACACAGAAATTTGTGTTCCTCAAAACTGAATTCTGAAAGTAATTTTTAAATGATTTTTATGTAAATATTTTTTTAAAACATGATGGAAAATGTCCTCAACAGTGCTTTTGCAGGAGATACAAGGATGTACTTCATGAGACCATTTGATTTTGTTTTTTATTCTAGGGAAGTAGGCTAAAGATGTCCACGTATACAGATTTCTGGTTCCAAACTGATTTTTCATAAAGCTTAGAAATTAAAAAAGACATGATTAGTTCATGAGGGTCTCAACTGTTCTTTTGCAAATATAGATTCTCACAGTGACAGCCTCAATACGGATATCACAGTAATAGTGCAAAACTGAACTGTAGCAAAAGTCCAGAGACAAATGTTATGTTGTGCACTAACAATACTGTGTGTTGTAGCCACGGTATTTATTCTGCATCATAAAAATTCAAGAACCTGAATATTAGTTTATTCGGAAAAAGAAAATTTTTATTAAATATGTGCAGAAATAAGTTGTGAAATTCATTCAAAACTGACCCAAATATTTCCCAAGAAGTAGTACTGAATCTGTTGAATTATCTAAATAAATTCTCACTTGCCAAGCCAGAATCTACCCCCACAGAGCACAGATAAAATTAATTTGACCAGGAAAAATTGAGAGCAGTTATGATTATACGCTTTGACCAATAAATTAATTACTGCTACTCTTTGTAATATCTGACATTTGTATGGTTTTCTGAAGATTTAATGATGTACATTCCCAGAACAATAATTTTAATGACCTACTGTATCTGGTAATTATAATTTTAAAAATCACTTTATTTAACTTTTATTTTTTCTTTTGTTATTTACCAACTCATCTAGAATTGTTAATATAAAGATAAAGTTCTTCTTGTGTATTGTAAAGGACTCTGTGGAATTCAGGACCGATGACATCAAAAGCTATTTCTTACTTTTATTTATTTTCCTCATTTTGACAAAGTCTATGCTTAAACATTGTCTAAAAATTTACTCATTCAAATTTTTGCTTACTATAATATAAATTATATATTGGAACTTCTGTCTCTTTTGCAAAAGAAATAATATTCAAATTTACGTTAGGTATTTATTTCTCTGTGCCTCAGTATCGTTCAACATGCATTTCCATTTTATAGTAATTATCATGTTGCATGTTATTTGTTTATTCATAAATTTGTGTTTTAGCCTTAGTAGCAAATTACAACTGTTAGGAAGCTTTAAAAACACTGATTCCTGGACTTTCATTTAACCCAAGATTCTGATTTAATTGATGTGGGGTTATATCTGAGCACCACAGTCTGAAGAACTGTCCCAGTGAGTCCTGTGTATGCCCACGTGGAAAGTTACTGCTCTTAACTGTAAGGTTCTTGAGGGTAGGAGCCTTGGCTTCTACAGCCTTGTATTAGCTTAACAAAGTGTTTGCCAGGTGTATTTAATTTCAGAACATGTGTTACTGGATATCATCCAATAAGAAAAACTCAAATCATGTAATTAACCTCACAAAGGTATTCCAAATCTTCTCAAAGAGCCAATTTTTAGCTGTTCACAAGAATTTAGCAATTCTGATCTTCTTTTTTAGGATTAAATTTTTTCAATCTTTTTCTTTAATGGACAAAACAGAAAACAAGAAAAAATATGATATTGTGTTACATATTATAAGAATAAATAAATACTGTTATTAGTTCCTCCCATTAAAAAATTATCTGGTCTCTACCTTTTTAATGTGATCTCTCTTAATTCCTCATTCCTTCAGTAATTTACCTTACAATTAAATAACTTAAATTCCTTAATGTCATGCTCATAAGATATGACTGCTTTAGAAATAATTTCTTCTGTGCACAAGCATTTTAAGCCAAAATCACACTTGAACATAATTTTAAATCAATGGTTCCCAACCAAGGATGTCTGGAGATGTCTGTTTTTTTTGGTTATCACAACTTGGGGAAGGGAGACTGTCACTGGGTAGAAGCCAAGGATACTGTTAACTATCCCGCAAAAAATCATTGGCCCAAAATTGTCCATAGTACTGAGGTTGAGAAACAAATGCAAATTAAATACAAATGTAAATTAAACATAAGTGTTCTTAATTATATTATTTTTCCATGGTTTCCTTCAATTCTAAGGAAAAGTCAACGAAATGTCCAAAGTAAATTCTTGCTAGAAGCTCTGATTTTGTAAGGAATACAAAATAAGAAATCAAGACATTCTACAAAAATGGCACTGTGGGAGTGGGTCAAGAATTTCCATCAATCATCTAAAAAGTCACTAGGTACTGCGTGCTTTGCTCCAGTAAAATTTAAATTTCAAGGCCAGGCTTGCTTAACACAGATATTGTGTTAAGTTTTCTCTTCTTGCATCAACATACCTTCTGTTTTTAACATGGTACCATTTATTCATTTATTCACAAATCTTTATTGTACCAGTGCCCACTACTGTCAGCCTTGTTGTCTTAAGATTGAAAGTTTCCACTGATTCATCTATCATTATTCAACCTCCTAGCCAAAGCCATCCTATAAAGCTTCCCATCCGAATTTCATGCTTCAGGTGATTTCTTTGTGTGTGGTTTGCCACCCTAACCACCTTCTACACGTTTCCAATGACATTGGCTATTTAAACTGTTCATAGTTGCATCTTTCTGTGGAAATTGCTTTTTCTGAAGGTACCTGGCATGTAATAAATAACAAAGGAAATACTACAAAATCCCACCCATTTGCTTCAATTAGGGACAACTTTTGAAAGCTCTTTTCAGTTCTAGGACTCCATATGGCTTGGGCATTGGCTAATAATGCCTCTAGTGTAATACACGGCAGTGCAACTTTCTATTTGCCCAGTACTGGTGCCCTTACTTCCTTACATGTATTCCTAAGAGCACTCCCAATAAAATCTCTGCTGATTAATCTTAATCTCAGAGCACGTTTCCAAAAGAATTGATACCTAAAATGAGGATTTTTAAAATGGGATTTAGGAACTGGATCATCCTTTGGTTTATTGACATTGAGAACACCCTCATGGGTGGTAAGTCAAGTACTGATAGCTCCTGAGTTGTTATAGTGTAAATTTTAAAAATTTCCTTGGTGGTAAACAGGTATTCAATGGCATTGGGAGTTAAAGTGATATGCAGTGCAATAACTCAGGTGTTTGAGAGAATCAAATGAAGTATTAATTGTAAGGACTTTGAAGATGGAAGGATTTTGATAAGTGCATTAGATAAAGGCAATAATAGGCTTAAGATTATTATTGACAATGGAAAACAAAGTGTGAATGTGGAAGTACCTTGATAGCACATAAAGATATCGTCATTCTTCACAGCCAGAAGGTAGAAGCCAAGCATCAGGCCCTGAACTTACTAAAATGGATCTCTTGAGAAGATAAAATTCCCAATCCCAGTACATCTGAAACACCAAGATTAGAGTATCAATTTGGAAGAGTGGCACTCTGAGACTTGGAATAATTATATGTGGTGAACTCAAGAATTTTGTAATGCCAGGTCTTCCTGAACATTCTGTACCTGCATAAGTGTCTCACTATCCCTATTAAAATCTGTTTTCCCCTCTTGGTGAAGAAAGTCAGAGAACTATATTTTATATTACAAAACAAACTTTTGTCAGGATCAACCACCACTTCTACTCCTGACCAAAACGCTAGTAATAACATTCCACTCAGCAAAGTGCAGAAGGATGCAGCTGCTTGCCAGCATGTACTGACAACGACTGAGCGCGTGTATATGGGACTGGATGTGAGGGTAATGAATCAAGCAGGATGGAGCATGAGGTTGGATAAGAGAGAGTTTATCCATATGAAAGCATTCTTCTGTGATATAACATTTAACACCCTAAAGAGAACTCAGATGATACTAATGTTATTAGGATGTCTTCTGGAAAGTTGAATAAAGTAATGGTCCATACCATGTGAAGTACAAACGCTGACTGCCACGGCAAACCGTGGAGAAAAAGCTGAAAGACTCACAGGAATGGGAATTTTGACGTGATCTATCACGCAAGGCCAGAAATTCACCAACTGACTGACTGACTAAAGGAGAGGTCAGATTTCACACGAAGAAAGATCCTGCTGTTCCATGGTAAGTCCATATAGTAATGATCTTTCTGTCCATCCCCAAAGGGATCTTTGACCGTTGCACAGACAACTGTGTGTTTTAAAATGAGAAATACCCAGTGCAAGCACTATTGTACACCGGGTCTAAGTTGACAACAACATTCAAGGAATTGAAATGCCACCATGATTCCTATGTTAGAGTAGAGCCATGTAAGGGACAGGTATTGAACCCAGCTTGAAATGATTCTATCTTGTCTATAGACTCCACTCCGTGCTCATTTTCCTGGACTTCAAATGTACAATTGAAAGTGACATGCCTGTTGGACCTGTGGGATAGGAGATATCATAGCTGGAAAAGCACAGTAGAAGTATCTCAAACTGCCACCTGCATTCAACAAATATGTCCAAACAAGAAGTGCATTAATTAATCTCTCATTGTGCCTTGGGTACAATGAGAGATTAACTCCACATTTAATGACTGGGAAGTATGCAGGACTGATGGTCTACATCACATCACTATTTAATGTGAGAATCTGACACTTTACAAGAAAGTAAAAAACAACAGAAGAAAGTTGACTACTGCAGATATAATCAAGCAATAACGCTAGTTGAAGCCAACTGACACAACTGGGTTATAAGGTGCATGATCATTATTCTCACATATGAGCTTGTTTTCATTCCTATGAGAAGAGAGGATCAAGGTAGTTCACATTTATGTTGGACTAGTGGTAGTGTATATTTTTGTCTTTGCTTCAGGATTAAATTAACTCTACACCTAGTCTACTATGTCAGTGGTATCAAGTTAATCACTAGAAAACAAGAAGTAGAAAACATATAGGAGACCTTGGTATGACTCGTACACAAGAGGTTGAGCTAAGCCCTCTAAAAGTAAAAGATTCAGGAGTCCGGTTGATGGGGGTATGCCTACACCTTCCAAAGTAAAGAACAAATGACTGTATCTTGTAACTTCTACCACTAAGAAGGAAGCACAATGCTTGGCAGGTCTTTTTAGATTCTGGTAACAACACAGCCCATGACTTGAAGTACTCCCTATACCCTTTTACCTGGTGACACAAAGGGCAGCCACATTTGAAATAGGTCCAGAACAGGAAAGAGCTCTTCAACAAGTCTAAGGTAAAAAGCAAGCTCACTGTTTGAGTCCTATAATCTGGCAGACCTTGTGGTGCTGGAGGCACCTGTGATGAGGAAACGATGTAGTGTTTATAGAACATCCCAGTAGGAAAATCTCAATTTAAAGAGTCAGGGTTCTTGAGAAGTAACATGTTATCAGTAAGGGAGACCTATGAGCTATTCAAAAAAGAGTCTCCAGCCTATAGTGAGTCTTGGCATGGATGGAGGCTGATCTTGAGACATTACATGACTGTGTGGCCAGAGCTACACATCGTGAGCTGGAGTCTGTTAGGCCAAAAAGTTATAAGGCATGGTGGGCTCAATAGCAATCTGTTATAAGATGCGCGATAGCGAGAAGCAAGCATAAGAGGCAACAGAGGCACAAATAAGCCGCAAGTGCAGGTGGTCCAGGCTCATATCAAGCTCCACTGTTACACCAATGTTTTTCACTGAGCTCACATCTCTGACCACACGATGGACAACCCTTTCAAATGGCTGACAAAGGACCAAACAGTCCCTGAATGGGCTGGCTTGATACATTCTGTAAGCTGAAAATGGATCGTTGTGGCATTATAGCCCCAAACAGTAGTGAAACAAAGTGGTGAGAAGAAATTTTCCCAGAAGACGGAGCTTTGGGTAATTCACCTAACTACTTCGTGTGGAATGAAAAATGGCTCAAACTGAGAATACACACAAAATTATTGGCAGTGATAAATGTTTTGGCTAGTTGGTTGAGAGCCTAAAAGAAAAATACTGGAAGATTGGAGGCAATCTCTAAAGAAGAAGCACTAGATGGACCCTTGGAGGTGAATACAGATGTGAAATCTTTATTACATATTAATGCTCAGCAGAAGGTGCGTGGACAAAGTACCCATGGTGGTAAGAATAGAAGCTGTGCAAGGGCTCCACACTGGGCTCTAACTTACCAAGACCAGTCTCTGCACAATGTCCAAATTGTAGTTACAGAGACATACTATGAGTCCCTGTTACAACATCATCCCCTGAGGGAATCAACCTGCTATTTGGCTGCAAAGGGATTATACTGAACTCTTTCTACTGTAGAAGGGCCAATAATTAATCTTAAACATGATTGCACATATTTTGGGCATGGATTTTCTTTTGCTGCCTCAGCTAACACCACTAGCCAAGGGCTAAGACACTGTTTGATCCTACTGACAAGAAACTACATGAAATTGCTTTGGACTAAAGCATCTACTCTCCAACAAGCAGGTAGAGCAGTGAGCATATGACTATGATCCTAGTATATTCCACACGCCCCAGAATGTGCTAGCCTATTAAAGTGAAAATCAGGGTTCTGAAGCTACAATTGAGGGTCTGACTTGAAGATGTTGCCCTCTGAGAATGAAACAATGTGTGATTTTCAACTTACTTTAAAGTAATACTTAATTTAAAAAGTGTTCAACACAAATTATTTCTTTTATCTTTATAACATGCTTGTGAAATAAACACTCACATTTTCTTTAGTTTCCTCCACCCCAGGTTATTTTTTTCTCTTAGTTATCCTTATCTCCACTTGTATTTTCATCTATACAGGCAGAGGAGTGGTATTACATTGCTGTAACTATAGCAACTACAATGACAATGACAACAACAATAATAAAAACATCTTGTAACTCAAGCTAAAAATAAAACCCTAAATCCAATTTAAAAATACATCCTTTGTGATTCATAAGCAAATATCATCACAAAAATATTCTTTTGTAAAGTTGCAAGAAAAAGAGGGAAAGATTTCCCCAAGAGAGGAAAAATATATTCTTCAGATTTGGAGGAAAGTGTAATAGAATGGGGAGGGATGAATGACTGATGATAGCTGGATAGTTGTGAATTCCAGAGAAAAGTGTCCTGTGCCTTATTTTCTGGACAGATACCAAAGGGAAGTGACAAGCCTACAGGGAGATTGGGAAGATTCCAGAGCAGAAATATTGTTCAAATTCCCATGCCTATAGACCCTTAGGAAGGCAGTAAGTTCTCAGAGACAGAATGATTGCCAGTATGTATAGGACAGACCCTGGCAGAGATTAAGATGCTAATAATGGGTAGAAGTAGCAGTTATCTGCCCATGCCCCAAGTGTGGCTATGAAGTAGCAGAAGAAAATGCAGAAATGAAGAACCTATGTTGGCAGGAATGAGGGATCTCTCACCAATAAGCTAGAGGACTGATGAAAAGCAGTGATGGTGTTACCAAACAAAAGTGGGGCTCTGCTATCCGCTGCCAAACACAGGCATAGACAAAAGCTGATGGGGAAGGAAAAAGATCTTTATTAAGATATTGCGCAAGTTGGAGGAGTAGAGGACTCCCCAGCTCTAGGCTCCTCCATTCCACAAAACAGAGAAAAATCTCATTTGTTCCCCAAAAGACTGAAACTCAAAATCATGCTCAGAAGTCCCACTCCATTCTTATTTGTCTTTCTGGAGCCCTAGGTTGCTAAGCAGAGGGCTCTCCAGCTTCCCTATGCCTCCCTGGAGAGTCTTTGTGTGTGTGACCAGCACTGTCACTGCCAGGCCACAGCCTCCTGTGTGGGGGCCTGGGGCCTGGGGCTACTGAGAACCACTGCAGCTGGTCATGCATGGGTTCCAACCATGGAACCTGGTGCTCATTGGCTCTGTGTGTCCAGGTGAGGATCCCAGAAGAGAAGAGGCAAAGTTTCTGCCTTCCCTTGTTTAAGTCTTCCCACCCCAAAATTTTGTGTACTCTGGAAGGGCCTAACTTCCCCAAACAATTCCAACCTTTCTCAGGCTAGACTGTCGGGTCTGTACCTTCCATTGCCTCCATGTTCCAGAAGGGAGTAGAAGGGCTTTTCCATTTGTCCAACACATTTGCATGCTTGCACAGTCCCTACCAAGAGCCTCATTCTCACTGTATCTCAGTACATGCGTAGGGAAATCTGTCTCACTCCCCACTGCCTCTGGCATTTCCTGTGATCCCTCCCTCACTTGGCCCTTCCTCTGAACCACAGTCTGACCAGATCTCTCTGTATCGATAGGACAGTGCGTTTCTCTGCATGTCTTCTTGGACAAATGACATCCCTCCCCCAACCTTCGGCTGTTTAGAGGCTTAAAATAGAAGTTAAGTCATACCTTGTGAAAACCAAAAGGGACTTATGATTTTTGATACCTGAGATTCTGGATTTATCTGTTACAATTCCATTTAGGGAATGAAACTAAAGGACTAAATTTTCCCAAGGTTGTATAAGAAATGGTGGTAGAGAAGGAAGGAGCCTACCTTTCCTGCTTTCCTGCTTCAAACCAATATAATTTCTCTTCTCCCTCCATCATCAACACATATTTACTTTAAAAAGTAAAATGTTGGTTCCCAAAACCCATAAACCCTTTCTACTCATGAGAAAAACATGAGACAAATATGAATTGAGAGGCATTCTCCAAAACACCTAAGGAGTACTCCACAGAACTATAAGGTCACTAAGAACAAGAAAAGACTAAGAAATTGTCACAGCCAAGTTGAACCTAAAGAACCATAATGATAATATGTTACATGGTATTCTGGATGAGGTCTTGGACCAGGAAAAATACATTAGATAAAAACTAAACAAATTTGAATTAAATATGGTATTTTTTAATAATAGTGTATCAATGTCAGTTCGTGAACTGTGACAAATGTACCATGCTAATGAAAGATGTCAATAATAAGGGAAGCTCAGTGTGGGGTTTATAGAAATGCTGAACTATCTTTGAAATGTTTCTGAAAATCCATTCTAATTGAGGATTTATTTTAAAAGTATATTTATTATTTTTTTTAATTTAAAATTAATAAAAGTAACTTTGGCTGTGCCCACTCTGAAAACTGGCATTTGTTTTAAAGAACCATGCACCCAGCCTCTATGTCAGAAATACTACATTCTGAGATTAGTAGTAGTACATTCTTATTCCATTTTTTTCATAATCTTTTCTTAACTCATTTGGTTTAATGCAATGTGCTTGCAATTTTTCATTGTTTACTCTTGGTGCTTCTTTCACCTCATAAACCCCGAAATGCTAGTATAAATATAGATAAGTGAATAACTAGTTCGACAGATAGAAATGCATCACAGATAGTCACATAGTAACATGAAGAAATAGACACATATGCATGCATATAAACACACTCCTAACACTTCAGTTATCAGATTTAGAGGCTGAAAAATCTTGAGTATGGATATATGTTAAGAGACTTAATGTGAGATTTTTATGTTAATTTATATTTTCTAAATTGAGTTTTGCTATCTGAAAATGAGGAGAATGATATCTATAGGAGAGATAGTGTTTCAAGTACAGTGATGATGTGCCAGCAGAATATCTGGCCCAGAGCTAGTTCTCAGGGTTATCCTGGACTGCTGCAAATCGAATGACCATGTTCAGATTCACAGTTTCTGGTCGACTAGAAGACTTCATCTCATTCCCCTTAGGCCTTCCTGATGGCAAGGCTGTTATTTTCCCTCTCCTCTATGCCACAGTTTGCTTCATTCTCTTAGGCATCACTGAGGAACTGACCTTCTGGGACTCTAACTGAAAAATTATAATTACCTACTCTCTAGGTGATCTTACTGAAGCCCTCTTACTGGGTATGCAGAAGAGTTAGCTCACAACACATCAGCTGTTCTCTAAAAAGCGCTCCATACACACTTTCCTAGTATCTATTCTCTTGACCCTTTTCTCTATTTTTAAAAAAATTTATTTTATTTTTAATTAAATTTATTGGAGTAACATTGATGAATAAGATTATATAGATTCCAAGTATACATTTCTATAATAGTAATTATATTATTGCATTGTGTGTTCACCACCCAAAGTCAAATCGTCTTCTATCAGCATATATTTGACCCCCTTTACCCATTACTACCCTCCCACCCCCCTTCCCATTGGTAACCACCATACTACTGTATGTGTCTGAGTTTCAGTTTTATATACCACAGATGAATGAAATCATATGGTTCTTAGCTTTTTATCATTGAATTATTTCACTGAGCTTAATATTCTCAAGGTCTATCTTTTCTTATGAGTAGTGTTCCATTGTACATATGTACCACATCTTCTTTATCCAATCAGGTTTCAAAGGATACTTTGGTTGTTTCTATGTCTTGGCCACTATGAATAATGCTTTAATAAATATAAGGGTGCTTATATTTTTGAGAATAAATGTTTTCAATTTTTTTTGATAGATACCCAGGTGAGGGATACTGAGTCATGTGGTAACTATTCTTAATTTTGTGAGGAACCTCCATACTGCTTTCTATGGTGGCTGTACCAACCTACATTCCCACCAGCAGTGTGTGAGGGCTCCTTTTTCTCCCCAAGCACTTAATACTTGTCTAGTTAAGAGCAATTCTAATAAGTGTAAGGTGGTATCTCATTGAAGTTTTGATTTGTATTTCTCTAAAAGCTAGTGAAGTAGAACATCTTTTCATGTATCTGTTGACCATTTGTATGTCTTCTTGGGAGAGGCCTCTGTTCAGGTCCTCTGCCAAATTTTTAATTGGATTGTTTGTTTGGTGTTGAGCTGTATGTATTTGGTGTTGAGCTGTATGTATTCTTTATACATAGGGTCTGTCACAAATAATGGCTCTTTTTATTATAAAATCTTTTATTACAAAATCATAAGCATGTAATTCTGTCATAACAATACCATACTCGAGCACACCATATAACATTTGAGGTCAAATGTTCAAATTAAAACTATAAATTATTACATCCCTGTTATTACCCTACCAACCACACTCAAGTAGGCATTACTTCTGCCAGATCCTGTATTTTGGGTGTTAACGCCTTGTCAGAGCTGTTGCTTGCAAATATCTTCTCACGTTTTGTTGGTTACCTTCTTATTTTTATTTTTTGTGGTTTCTTTTCCACGCATAAGCTTTTTAGTTTGATACAGTCCTAATTATTTATTTTTGCCTTTAATTCCCTCGTCTTTGGGGAAAAATTCATAAAATCTTCTCTAAGATCAAGGTCCATAAGTTTAGTACCTATATTTCCTTCTATGTAATTTAGTTTTTCAGATATTATATTTAGGTCTTTGATCCAGTTTGAAT
The DNA here is from genome assembly GCA_004026545.1 of Mormoops blainvillei. NCBI lineage: Eukaryota > Metazoa > Chordata > Mammalia > Chiroptera > Mormoopidae > Mormoops > Mormoops blainvillei. The sequence goes on along the minus strand of PVJD01005183.1, from coordinate 86,450 downwards.
TTTTTTTTTTTACGTGTGGAAAAACTGTAGTCTATTTTCATTCTTTTGCATGTGGCCTTCCAATTTTCCCAGCACCACTTGTTGAAGAGGTTTTCTTTTCTCCATTGTATGTTTTTGTCTCTTTTGTCAAAAATAATTTGCTGATATATGTGTGGTTTTCTTTCTTGGTTCTCAATTTTGTTCCATTGTTTTATGTATCTATTTTTCTGCCAATATCATGCTGTTTTGATTGTCTTTGCTCTGTAGTATAATTGAAGTCAAATAGTCTGATACCTTTGGTTTCGTTCTTTTTCCTGAGGATTGCTTTAGCTATTTGGGGTTTTTCATGGTTCCATGCCAATCTGATGATTCTTTTGTCCTATTTCTTTAAACACTTTCATTGGGTTTTTTATGGGAATTGCATTAAATCTGTACATTGCTTTGGGTAATATAGCCATTTTAACTATGTTGATTCTTCCAATCCATGAACATGGAATATCTTTACAACTCACAGTGTCTTTTTTCCAACCCTTTTAACAATGTTTTGTAGTTTTCAGCATATAGTACCTTTACAACCTTTGTTATGTTTATTCGTATGTATTTTATTCTTTTAGTAGCACTGGCAAAAATATTTTTTTTCCTTAAATTTCATTGTTAGTATATAGGAATGCAGTAGATTTTGTACATTGGTTTTTGTATCCTGTAATTTTACTGTATTTGTTTATTGTTTCTAATAGTTTTTTGGTAGAATCTTTAGGGTTTTCTACTTTATAAAGATTCATGTCATCTGCAAAAAGTGACATTTCTATTTCTTCCTGTTGCCTGGTTGCTCTGGCTGGGCCTTCCAGTACTATGTTGAATAAGAGTGGTAAGAATGGACTCTCTTCATCTCTCAGTAAATATGAGGGTGTTCCCAAGAAGGCAGATAAGGGCTTTCTACTTTGAAATTCTGCCTATTTTCTAACATTTCCTTTGTAATACTGCATCTTATGGGGTCTTGGTGCCTCAGCAGAAACTCCCAATTTAATATCTTGTTTCATATACTACACAGGTGGCAATGCAAACTGGAGAATATTAAAGTGCTTTCTTTAATGGAACTTTATTAGTACTTACCTGTATGTCAAGGCAAGGCTTTAGGATTTTGAGTTACAGTGCAATTAATATCGGGTCTCTCTGGACCACTGTAAAAGTTTCTCAAAATATGTAGAAATGTTCTTTTAAAGACCAAGAATTATTTCTAAAGATAAAAATTAACAAATACTATTCTGAAATAAAATAACTTGTAAGTTAAGTGCTTCTTCAGACTGGTGATTGACTTGCTAACTAAGTCCTCAAACAGTAGCCTTCTGCCCAGTGGCATGTAGTTTAAAGATGTCTGGCTGGAGCCACAGTACATGTTGTGCTCTGAGAACAAACCACTGGCCTTCAGAAAGCTGAGAGTACCACCTAACTGCACACAGGTTTAACTATGTTGCTGCAGTCACCCTTTCCTCCAAACAATGCGCCAGGTGAATACTATTCCACCAAAAGAAAATCTTTAGTTTTCTATAATGTTTGCTTACATTATCAATTTAATTTATTCCAGCCTTCCACATGGCTTAGGTAAACTTACAAAGTTAACTTGACCCTGGTGAGTTGAATACGGGTAGCTCCTACATTCCTCGTGGCGTCTTGTACTTTTAAATCTGTTGGTAAATATTTGTTTTGATTTTGCATAACTTGCCTATCACCATTCCTAACAAAAGGTAACGTGTTAGTCCTCTAAAAAAGATAGGTGTATTCGTATTTTGAGCAAGGCATGCTTTCTTGAATACTTCATATAATTTGAAAGTTATATAATCAAAATTCATTTTTCCAAAGGAATCAACATAGAATAAAAATGGAATTTTTCAAATTTTGCATTAAAACTAAATTAATTAATATTTTATATACTATTTTGAATTACCATAAACTAAATTTACATAAAATATTATCCTCTTTTTTAATATAAGCAATGACAAGTTTACAGGTATGTGTTATATACCTATGAATTAGGTTGTATAGCTCTTCAGTTTATTTTTTGGCAGACATTATTAATGGTAATCTCTATAGGACTAATTCTAAATATAAACAACAATGTATTCTAGAGCCTGAGTGCGTGAGAAATTAATCTGGAATTAGGGACATACATCATTCACCAAGTCAATCTGCATTTTTTATACCCATAGTGAATGGAAAATCTTCCTGATTTCCAAGTTTTGAGCTTAGAACTTGTGCCTCAATGGTAAGGAAGCCTCAATTCTTGAATTTGCTTCCAATGTTAATGATTTTACCAAATATCTCTTTGAGAACTGGGCACTGGTTTTGGCAGCAAACTACAGAAAGCTTAAAATGAGTGCCTTAATTCTATCAGAGAATGCATTTTGTGGTCTGTTAATATTTTGCATTAAGCCAATTTTGAGCTATTAAAGGTTTTCTTTTTTTTCCCCTTTTTAAGTTTGCTAATCATCAGGAAGCACTCACTTTCATCTGGGATTTGTTTACACTGATTGTATTTCCTTATGTCCTGTCTATACTAAGCTTTCACAATAAGTGTTCGAAGTAGCTGCAGTGCAGTTGCTGTAAATCACTGACTCTGTCCTGTCCTACTCACATCCCAGTGTGCTCCTCTTGCTCTTCCTTGGGTTCATAGAATTAAAAGTAGAGGAAAATAGAGGGATAATTTCAGAGAGCTGGGAAAAATATTCCTATTCATTTTATATGAATGGTCAGGCTTGGGGATATGTATTGGTTGTATCAGTTAGGAGAGTAGTTTATCATAGTCAATTATGCTGATTTTTCACTGTAAGCATAGTGACGTGTTTTCTACATGAGTTCGAAGTCCTTTTCTGAAGATCTGTCACAGATCCCTTCTCTTTTTCTTCATGTTTAAAATTCTCTTCTCTGTCAACTGGGTTCTCAGTATGAAACATACTGTACATTTTCCTAGCTAAGTGGCTTAGCTGGGAACAATTTAATAGAAAGACCAGGATTATGGGAACCAGTTAGAGATATTTGAAACATTGTGATACATTTCAACAATGAGGTGCTTGAAGGAGAAAAGGAAGAGACAATGTTATTAGAGTCCAGTAAAAGATGGAACCATAAAAGAGCATCCACCCCAGAGATGCAGTGGGAAAATAACTAATGTTCTTTTTCCAATCTCTTATGTACTGCCCATAGCTCTCCCATTCATCTCCAATTGGTTGAGTCCAACTGGAAGCACAGGACAAGAAGAATGACAGCAACAAAACACCTAGAAATGCAGTCCTTAGAAGCTTATAAATAATAGAAATTTACTTCCCACAGTTCTCAGGCTGGGAAGTGCAAGGTCAAGCTTCTAGCATGTTGTGCTCTGGTGAGAGCCCTCTTCTTGGTTCATAGCTGGTGCCCTCTGTCTGTGCTCTCACATGTGGAAATGGGAGAGGGATCTCTAGTGTCTCTTTTAAAAGGACGTTTCCCATTATTGAGGGCTCTACCCAATTAACCTATGTACCTCCCAAAGGCCCCTCTTCCTAATGCCATCATATTTTGGGGTTAAGATTTCAACATATAAATTTGGGGGGATACAAGCATTCAGACCAAAAATAGGTTCTACTAATTCATTTTTTATTATTGAACTTTATACTAGAACTGGAAATACAGAAGCAAAACAGATTATATTCTTGAATATTAGGATAAAGCATGATGACACGGGGGAACATCAATACATCTACTACTCCCACCTCATTCAGACACAGCCACATCAACCAGTTTGCAGCCAGTCACCTTTGCCAGCAACTCCCTCTGCTGAAGCCCCATTTTTTGCCATAGCCCATGCCCTGCTGTCCATCGGAAAACTAAACCCTCCTCACATACACACACGTACTCACACACACATACACTCACACAGACTCATTAGTTAGCTCTTGGGATATAATACTGTAATGTTAAGGCAATCAGTTACAAGTAAAAAGAGAGAAAATAGAAATAGAAAGAATATTGTTGCACCTTTTACTGCTTGTCAGTTTCTCCAGTGTTAGTAGGAAAAATATAAGTACACATGCACCCACACACAGGCACATGTGTAACCCTAGAAAATAAGCAATGAAGGTTCTTCAGGCATTACTAATAGATAGGAAAGAACAGTCCGATTTTTTTCGGTTATCACACTGAACATTTTGGGGATGCACAAGGGAGCCAGTGGCAGAAGAGCCTGCTTCTCCCAACTCAGTTCCAGGACCTTTATTTGGGATCATTCAAATCTACCAGCCCTTGATTGACTGTAGCTATGTCTTGATCTGCTAGAACTATTCCCATTTCTATTACCCAAAACGTGGTAGGGGAGAGGAGAATGGTACATTTAAATTGCTCATCCTTCTGCAAAGAAAGGAGGGCTGCTGTCGAACACAAAACATTCTGCCATAGACACATGGTTCACACAACACAGTTGCTGGAGTGACTTTGATGACAGGAACTTATTAAGGCCTTTAGGGGATGATGCTATTTGTTGAAATCAAGATGTCTTTTGGTTGCCTTTGATTGATTTACCATCACCAGTCCTACGCTTCAGGCACACACGGCTTACACAAGTTTTGTGAGCTGAACTGTGAGCCTATCCCTACCATAAAAACAAAATTAATCCCTTGTTTAAAAACTTTGAGCATCTTCTACGGCCCAAGAGATAAAATTCTATCTCCCTCACAATATACATAAGACCTCTTATGATCTGGCTCCTATCTCCACAACTGTCCCTAGTGGAAACAAGTTGTACCTACCTAATCTTTAGAGGCTATTTCTCCCCTTCTACTTCTCTGTTTACAATGCCTGACCTAGCCCTAACAATTCCTTCTTATCTTTAAGACTCATCTCAAGCATCACCTCTTTCCTAAAGCCTTCCCTCACATCCCTCCCCTTCCCACTTAATGGTTCTTTATTAAGTTCCAGTAACATTTTATGATTTCTTTTATCAGTACTCTGAATATCTTGCATACCAATGGAGTTCTGCTACCTTTTCAGAGACCCCACTGTTTTTTGTTGTTTTTATTTTTCCACATGACTTCTTCCTTCTGTCCTGAGTCACTCTTAGGTTCAAAGTTTAGCCCCATGAATCCATGTCATGTCTTTCAGAAGGTATCCGAATATATTTAGCTTCCCATAAGTGTAGTAACTTTTTCTGAGGCTCTAAGTGCTCCGAAAAGGAATGCATTGTATGAGTTTCTCCTCTCTTTCAGCATCATATTGAGACATCGTGCCTCAGCTCCTTCTGCAGCCTGCCCTCCTACTAAGTGCCCTGCCCAGTTGTGCACAGGCAGATACCAGAGTGAAAAGGGTGGCTGATTCTATCACTCTGACCTCTCTTGCAGGAAGCAGCCCTGCCAAGCGGGCCCGCCTTACCCCTCAGCACGGGGATTCTGGTAAATTTAATTTTCTCAGTCTGTTAATGTTTTTTATCATTTGACAAGATCATGAATTTCTTCGGAGCAAGGATTCTATCTAATGTATCTTTTTATCCACAATGTCAACCATAGTACCTAACAAATAGTGGATTTTGATAACAAATAATGTCATTAAAGGAGAAGATTACATGTAAATTCTAAACAGCCACTTTACAATGGCTTTTTGGATCTAGCCTCTTTGGCTGTTTGAAAATGGCTGTCTTTTACAATAGGACAGAAAAGAATTGCTAACTTTAACGTGATCTTCAGGAATTTACCAAGTCACAGACTATGTCTTTCCCAAATGTCATCACCTAGGGAATACTTTAATAAGAATTTTGAAATTTAGTTGCTGTTAACAGAATTTTTGATTAAGGGGATATAAAAGAGGTGAGGATGCTTATGTTTATCATCATTGGTTTGCATAAAATTTCTGCCCTTTAGCCCTGGCTGGTGTGGCTCAGTGGATTGAGTTCTGGCCTGTGAACCAAAGGGTCACTGGTTTGATTCCCAGCCAGGACACATGCTTGAGTTGCGGGCCAGGTGCCCAGTGTGGGGCACGTGTGAGGCAAACCACACACTGAGGTTTCTCTCCCTCTCTTTCTTCCTCCCTTCCCCTCTATCTAAAAATAAATAAATAAATTTATTTTTTTAAAAAAGAGAAAGGCTTTTAAAAAATTCTGCTCTTTGTTTTTCTCTAACTTTTCTATTTCTTCAGATATGCTTCTACCCACTAGATGCCAGTAACACCCCCAAGTTGTTACATCTAGTAATGTCTCTGGAGATCACCATCTGTGGTTGCTCTGGGGCTTTTCACATTCCAACTTCAAGAATTCTTCCCTGGCTTGTGTGACTCAGTGGACTGAGCACCAGCCTGTGGACTAAAGAGTCGCTGGTTCGATTCTCTATCAGGGCACATGCCTGGGTTGCGGGCCAGGTCCCTAGTAGGGGACGCGCGAGAGGCAACCAGACATCAATATTTCTCTCCTTTTCTTTCTCCCCTCCCTCCCTCTCTAAAAATAAATAAAATCTTTAAAAAAAAAAAGAATTCTAGCAAAACCGTGTATTACAAATGCTCTTCTGAACTTGTGTTAAATAATAATCACAAGTATCGCAAGTATGATATTCTGGCACCAGTTTCCAATGTGTGTGTGTGTGTGTGTGTTTTCCCATCACTAAGCAACCCTACACCAGCTTACTGTCCTACAATTCAACTCAATTCTGACACTGTCTACTGAGACACAGTATCATATCCCATAGGTTAAGAGCTCAGTCCTAAAAGGCCACTCTCTACTTCAGATGCCAGTCTCTAACCCTGGTTGTTACATTTGCTTCTAAGCCACTGGTTGTCCATCAGAGGTTTTCAAGACCTCTTTTGGTTCAATTGATGTGCTAGAGCAGCCCAGAGAACTTAAGAAACTCTTTTTATCAATTAGTTAATTTATTTATTTTTTGGAGAGATGGGAAGGGAGGGAGAAGGAGAGGGAGAGAAACATCAATGTATGGGCGATACACTGACTCGTTGCCTCTTGCACACCCCCAGGCATGTGTCCTGACTGGGAGTTGAACCAGTGACCCTTTGGTTCACAGGCTGGCACTCAGTCCACTGAGCCACACCAGCCAGGACAGAAGCTCTTTACTCACTAAATTATTAGTATATTACAAAGAATATTAACTGATATAAGATAGCCAGATGAATATATACAAAGAGTGAAGTTACAAACACATAAGCATCTGTCCACACAGAGTTTGGGGCCCAGCACTCTGGCATGTGGAAGTTTTCTGATTCACTAATCTGTAAGCTCTCTGGACCTCATCCTTTTGTGTTTTCATGGAGGCTTTATTATATAGCCATGATTGATATAATCATTAGCCATTGATCCATTGGAGACTCATTCACCCCAGCCCCTCTCTCCTTCCAGGAAGTCAGGAGGTAGGACTGAAAGTTCTAACTCTGGAAGCACAGCTTTAGTTTGCCTGGTAATCAGCTCCCAACATTAGGTTCAAAAGTCACCTCATTACCATAACAAAAGACTTCTTTGTTGCTCTTATCACTTAGGAAATTCCAAGCATTTTAGGGGCTCGGTGACAAAAATGGGGATGAAGATCAAATATACATTTCCTATCACAAGATTAAAACGAGTAACCATCAATTTACAGGTGTCTTAGATGAGGAAAATAAGACTACACTGGGGTATGTTTTAGATAAATGTACAGTTTAAGTGTCAGTAGAGAGGTAACCAATTTTATCCCCCCAAAGTAAATCCATTTATTTACTTGGAAGTGGAGAATGAGGAGGAGTATTGTATGAGAGTTGCGATAGGATTTAATTTCATAATAAACATGAATAGTAAAAGCTTTATTCCACACTAGCTTCTTCAGAGTAGTTGTTATCAATGTTCTACAGAGAAAGTTTAGCCCTGGCTGGTTTGGCTCAGTGGACTGAGTGTCTGTCTGTGAACCAAAGGGTCTCCAGACCAGTTCGATTCCCAGGCAGGGTACATGACTGGGTTTCAGGCCAGGTCCTCAGTACGGGGCGTGAGAGGCAACCACATATTGATGTTTCTCTCCCTCTCTCTCTCCCCTCCCCTCTCTCTAAAAATAAATAAATAAAATATTTTTAAAAGAAAAAATTATAATTACTACAATTTATTGAGCGCATGAGATGTACCAAATGCCTATATAAACATATCCCTTGTATACTCTAAGCTTGAAATCTTATCAAAGATATGAAGATGTTTTAGATAAAGGAGCATATTTTTTGTTTAATGTCATATTAATAAAGGCGAAATAGGGTTGGAAATCCGAAGAAGTAAACTATATTCCAATAATCCCAGAAACATTGCTTCTACATTGTTACATTTCTTAAATTTTAAAACAGTATTTATTTTTAATCTTCCTAGAATTTGATAATTATTAGCAATGACAGTAGCTTCCCAGGTCATTATTTTATTCTGAATTTAACATTTATACATTTACTTTTTGATAAAATCTCCAAAAAACTCTCATTTTTTTGTTTAGGTTGTTATTTATTTTTCAGGTCCAAAATTAATGCTAAAATTTATCTTTCAGAAATAAATCATGTCTCAACCACGGGCGGTAGGATCCTTAGATTTACCTGGTAATTCAGTAATTGGATTTTTTAAATTTTTCATTTGACTTAACATAGAGTAAATGCAACAGCTTATTTACTGTTTCTGGTCAGATCAATAAACTGCGGAGGACTATACATTTTAATACAATGGCTATGACAACCTTTCAAAAGACTGAGACTTAGAATGACTTGAGCCCCACATAGGCGGTTTTATGGGCGATTTATTGTCATGAGGGAATTCCATCATGAAAATTAAAAACAAATTCTTTCTTCCCAAAGTGCCAAACATTTCCCCATTATAAAATTTCCACAAAATTCCATGCAAAGTCTCTCCTGTAAAATGAGACTCCATACTTTTGCACAGCTGCGATACCTGGCAACTTCCCTAGCCCTGGGAAGCTAATGTAGCAAACAACAACTAAACTGGCTGTCGAAACTGTGAACAAGTTCTGGAAATGGCAGTGCACCGCTGGTCTCACCACAGAAAACAAAGAACACACTGATTTTATTACCTGCATTGTCTCAACTAGCAGGATGCTACCAAAAGGACAGTCAGAACAGTGGTTTATGTTTTCCTTTGCTATAACCCTTGACCCTCTCAGAAAGGATGACTAAGCAGTGCTAATTGAAGAAATCAGCATCGTGCACTTAAATGTGCTAGGATTCAGTCAGCAAAGACGGCATAACTGTTCCCTAAGAGTCTTTCTTCCTTTCCCATCCTTAGAGAACTATATGCCATCTTGTGAACTAAAAGTTTCCCTGACTGATACTGAAAATTAAAGATGAACGTTCTACATATCAACTGCAATACAAATCACCCCATTACCCTCTTGAGTTTGCAGAGAAGATAACTCTTACTTCATTTGCTATAGGGCGGCGTATCTTTCTGGCACCCTCCACAGTACTGTGCTGCTCTGGACTCTGTCCAGAGTCAACAGCTGAGCTTCATGATGTAGCCTATGATTCAAAGGCCCAGGGCAGAAGGGAAATAATTCCCCAGTGCCGCTTTGTATTATCTTGCTTTTTACATAAATAAATCAACATCCTCTGAAAGATATTTGACTGTGCAGGTAGTAAATTTAAAAAGTTTCCTTCATGTGAAGATGAAAAGCGATATTACACCCTTTAAAAATTGGTCAATGTTGAGCCTCGGCTGGTGTAGCTCAGTGTATTGAGCATTGACCTGAAAACCAAAGGGTCACTGGTTTGATTCCCCAGTCAGGGCACATGCCTGGGTTGTGGGCCAGGTCTCCATCAGAGAGCAAGGGAGAGACAACCACACATTGGGCTTTCTCTCCCCCTCTTTCTCCCTCCCTTCTCCTCTGTCTAAAAAATAAAATAAATAAAATCTTTCTTTAAAAAACAAAATTGGTCAATGTTGCAAGAAGAACCACACATGTCAGAAATTACTTTTAAGATAGGCATTTGGGGGAAAAAAACACACTGTTATCAAAATGTCACATTCTTTCATGATGGATTTTTTTCCCACAAACATCTTTTTATTTTTATTACTCTAAAAATATAACTGCCCTAGATAGTAAAATTGAAAAAAAAAATTGCATTTTTCTGTTTTGTATGTTTTATTCCTAGAACTTAGCAAATAGTCTTTAAGATATATTTAAATTAAGTAACTTTTTAAAGCATTTAAAATAAAAATAATTAACCTGTAATTTACAAGACTACAGCAGATCAGCTTTCCAGCTGTGCATTGAAAAGTCCACATTGGATTAGACAAGGTAAATATAACCCAATTCATGATTCTTAAATAGACTTGACATTTAATGTTGGAAACATATAGGATCTGTTACTATTACTTAGCCTAGAAGGAAAAAAAAAAATGAGTCTTGGGCCTACTTTTGAATTTATAGGGTACCGTAAAAATCTTGGCATTCTGAGGCCTCTCCCATCGTAATCTGAAAAGCGGTGGAGAATTTCAAATAGGGTAGAAATCTCACTTTCAGGGTCAACTGTACTCAGTATGACCCACAGCAAAGTTTCTCAGCATCCTTTGTTGTGGATGTGCCGGGTGCTCCGTGGATGCTTCACAGCCTCCCTTGCATCTGCCCACGAGGTGCTAGGAGCCCCTAGCCCCAAACTGTGACATTGAGTAATGTCACATTGTGACATTGAGTAATGCCTCAAGAGGTTAACGAATGCCCTGAGGAGCAGGAAAAACCATTCCGGGTTGAGAAGCCCTGCTCTAAGGGAAGGAAAATGTAACCTCCCAAAATCTGAAAAGCACTTCCCCATTCTTGTGTAGAATTATCTCCATGAGGTTAACACCACCGATTCCCCTGGTAATGAAAATGTCCTCTGCTCTTTCTCCTTAATTTTCTGTGTGGTTTCTTAGTCTCATCTCAGCTGCTATTTATTGCCTTCACTTCCTCTTTCTTTATGTCATAAAGTGAGTCTAGTAACATTCAAGTCTAGATGCTTTTCTCTGTTTTTCCTCTCTTTCACCAGGTAATTTCAGTCATGACCATGGTTTGCTTAATATTGATTTTCTTCTTTGTTCAGACTTTTCTAAGCTCCAGATGTACACCTATCTTATGGAAACTATGAACTAATTGGTTCTTAAAACTTATTGTAAAATCCACTTGCCTAAATATAATCTAATTTCTCCAAATCCTTTCATACTCCTTATGTTCTTCAGTGTTATTGTCCTTACCAGCCTCCAGTTGTACCTGGTTTTAAAATAAGGATTTATCTTTTCATTATAATCATACAATTTTTACCCATAAATTATGCCTCATTTCTACCTCGGAAAAGCCTCTTATACCTATACCCTCCTTCAGTGACTTCTGCATTTATTCGAATCCAGGCTCTTATTGCTGCTTGCCTTATCTTCAACAACATCTTTCTAACTGCCTCCTTTGTCACTTCCTGTGTGAACATTAATGGACAGAAACCTCATTTAAATTGGAGTTGAAAGGGCCTGTATGGGGAGATCTTAGGCCTAATGCTCAGTCAGCGGCCTCAAACAGGAAGAGACATACTTTCCATCTCCAGCAAGATGTTGTTCTACTCTACTACGCCGTGGGAAAAACGAAGGCTCTTCTTCTGTCCGGGTAACCATTCAGCCAATGAAAGGCTGTTTCAGCTCAGCCAGTGAAAAGCCACTACAGGTCAAACTCAAAAGTTTCCTCCAATGGATTCTTTGTTTACAACGAGCCTCCTACAAAGGAACATCCCTCTCCTTTGTCCTCTGGACTTGCCAGAATTTCACATTAGAACAGGTGTTCCAGATTGCAGTTCTTTGTTGTTCCAAGTAAAACCATTTTGCTGGAGGAATACCTGGCTCTCTGTGTATTTAAGGTTGTGTCTCCTCTAGCTAAAGAGTTCTACAAGAGGATCCTCCCAAAAGCTTAATTTTGATTATGGCATTTTCCTTCTCAAAACTAATCTTAGTTGCTTTCTTGTTCATAGACAGGTAAGACCTCCATGATCTAGTCCACACTTTATGGCTGTATTTTCAATATTTCCTCTTCATTTATAATAGAGGACTAGTAAGTGTTAACTGAAGACAGCTTCGCTTCTCACTTTGTTACCTTTCTTCAAGCTCTTTTCTCAGAAGAAATAGTCTTTTTTCTCTCTGCCCAAACAGTCCTACCTAAGCATCAAATTCATGTCAGGATAATCTTTCTCCAGACTCTCAGGCATAGTTGATCTTCTTCGTTCCCTGCTCTTACCTAAATCAATCCTTGGTGTTATACTTATTTACATACATACTTTCCCTCTAATTAAGCAGTGAATTCTTTGCATTTTCTAATCATGTAGCACAATGTCTTATTCTTCATAAGTGTTTAAGTTTGTTAAATTATGTGCATATCAGGAAAAGTAGAATTGCTAGGACCCTAGCTTCATAAGTAGTAAGAATTTGATATTATCCATAAGGAATTATTCACTGTCATATTTTCCTTAGTAAACTAAATTCACAGTGGCAGATTGCAGTTTTTAAAAGTGGCCACAACACTATTTTCTATCCCACGTGGTCTTCTAGAACCTTTCTACTCTCCTACTAGAAAATATTTTCTGTTTCCCTTCCTCTTGAAATTGGGTTGAACTTTGTGATCGCCCTAACAAATATAGTGTAGCAAAGGATGCTTCAGTGACTTCAAGAGTAGGTCCTAGTGGGCAATCTAGCCTCTACCTTACTCCCTCTCTCCAGACACTTAACCTTGGAATCCAACCAGTATGTTGTGAGGAAGCCCAAATTAATGTACCCTAAGAGGCTTCCCCATATGGAGAGGATCTGAGTCCAAATCACCCCACTGTCAGCCAGCACTGAACGCCAGTTGTTTACATGAATAAAAGTGTCAGCTTTCACATGATTCCCTCAACCAGTCTTTGAATTTTCCTGCTGGGGAGCCAGAGTTCTAGGGGCAAACAGAGACAAGCCATCCCCGTCAGTTCTGCGAATGCAAATTCCTGACGTGAGTACATGTGATTGTCTTAGAACACTACATTTAGGGTAATTTGTTATGCAGTTATAGTAACTGCAACATACTTTTATGTACAGGTCTTTAGAAGTAATACATATTTTTATTTTCTACTATAAGAGATGAGGCTGTTCTATCAAAGAAATAGTTTCTTACAGTGTATTATGGCAAGGGAAAGGCTCAGGGTAACTGAAACAAACTGATTAGTACCAAAATTACAGGAAAAATTATATACAAAATAGGACTGCAGTTTTAATATAAGTTTGATGGTTATCTTGATTGTGATAATGTTCTACCTGTGCATGATACAAAATTTAAACTTCTGTCAACTTCTAGGAGAATATTTTGGTAAAATGAAGATATTTGACAAATATAGGATAACAAATGTATACCTTTAAGCACAGGCATAAACCTCAAAAAAAAAGAATTTGTCATATTATAAAAATGGTTGTTATTATAAAATTTGAGAGTTTAATTTTTTTGTGGTATTATCTCTCATACAGATCACAGGAAAATATTTATTCTGAAGGAATATTGGTCTTTTAAAAGTCTATCACAGAATTCTTGTAGCCTAGTTTCTAATCAGCTGCCTTTGTTTTAAAGTCTGTGCAAGAACAAATACAACCCTTTCCCTGCTGATTTCTTTTGGAATAGTCATACCATTACCTTTCCTCTCATCATTTTCAACAATAGCTGAGTTGAGCTCTCTTCTTTTATTGTTGGTGTTACTTATATTAAACTGACACCTGACAAAACTTTGGGTATCTTTTATTGACTTACAATCAAAATGCTATGTTTAAAATGGGGTAACTGCAATAATCATAAAATAACCAGTTTCATATATTTCTTAGTGAACTTATGAGAATGATGGTGCCTACACAGTATCGGGTTTGAAAACATAATTGAAATGGGTCAAAAAATATTTTCTATATTTTTAACATATAATGATTGATTGAAAAACAAAACAAACAAGCATTCATAGGCCAATGAATTAGGTACTATTATTATTATTATTATTGCTGCATGAGGGAAAAATATGCTTATTTACATTTTTCCAGATGTGGAACTATTTTTGATATTGATTTGATTTGATTTACAGGTTCGATTTTAAAAATTTTAAGTGAAATTAGTACTTAATGGATTGTAAGATTGAATTATATATGATCACATCTTAATTTTATTTTATAAAATCAATATATGCTACTGGAGCTTAGGTCTTCTCACCAACACAGTAAAGAATTACAGATCAGCAAGTGGAAAATGGATCGTAGGAGTTTTATTACTAAGTCCTCAGAGGAGAGCCCACTCCTGCCTGAAGAGGCAGGAAGGGCTTGAGTCTCCCGATTCTGCTGCCTTAAGTACAGGCATGATTGTATCAGCAAAAGGGAAGGGTTCTATGTTGATTGACAGATACTTTGGTCATACTGCAATGGGAATTTTGCTAAGGAGGGAAGTTAACTGAAACTATTTCAATTATTATATTTGCCTAGGGTCAACAAGGGTGGTGACCCCATTCCTCCTTCCTCCAACCACTCATTTCTAACTGTGGCCTAACATATAAATAAATAAGGAAGGTGTTCAAAATAAAAATTATAATAGCCAATATTTGTTGAGCACTTACTCTATGCCAGACACTGGTGGGCATTCCCAAACTGAAGTATTAATTCATTTAATCTACATAATAACTCTGTGGGATAATCATAATTAAATTCCCATTTTTGTCAGATGAGGAAAGAGAATCACAGAGAATACACACACATATCAGAGAATATATTCTTGACATATGTTTGTGTACACTATTTGTACATACATTAATAAAATTGTGTTAAGCTTTCTGAAGGAAAGACACACCGCTATTTAATTAGCATATTGTCTTTGTTCTACAATGGATATAATCCAGTTCCTGTCTAATAATTGTCTTCCCTGAAATGCCCATTTTTCTCCAGAAATGGCCTTTGAATGGAATGTTCTAGCTGAGGGGCTTGCTGCTGTAACGGTTCCCGCAGCCATCAGTACATTAGCTCCAACTGCTGCCGTAGCCATTGCCATTTACATTTCTCCCGAGAGGGTTTATGTGAAAAAAGGAAACTGTTAGTGCTAAGCGTGTGCCAGGTTTGAACGTGCTCTCTAAACGCATTCTAGCTGAGCCTAGGATGAGAGTATTTTCTCTTATTTTTCAGTGGGCAAAATACTGTGTTATAGAGTACAAAACTTAAGCACGTTACAATAAAAATAGTGGTAGAGCAAACATATACTTTCTTATGAGGACAGAAAAGATTTCACTTGAAACACTAGTATTGAAACTAGACTGCTTTCCTACGCTTAAATACTGAGACGCCACAGGGACAAAAATCCAATTTAATCACTGATCCCTGACTTCTTTCCAGCTTCGTTTTTCCTGACACTTGGTAACAAACATTCTTGTAATTTCAACTAAGGAGTTTTGAGTTAATTCAGAATGACGATTTTTCTAAACTTCAATTTTATCTTAACATTGCCTTTCTTGTCTTAAAGACATATATGTGAATATATATATGTACCTACACATATATATTTAGTTATTTTCCCTATTGAATGTGAGTTGTGCTGAACGTTACATTCAAAGTTGCAAGTAAGGTTTTGGCAAATCCTAAACCAAGAAGACTGGGAGTCAGGCAAGTCTTTGGAAATTAAACTCTTTATCTTCCAAATGTGTTGTTATTGCTTCTGAATGAGAGAGTTAAAGGCTGAAACCTGCTGCTAAATGGTCCTGCTCAATATGTTTATAGGTACAGCTCAAAGGGAACCCGCGGAACTACTCCTAGTTTTCGAGCAAGTAGGTGATGCTTCACAGTCAATATGGGGAAGCCTGACACGCTCTGCAGAGAAGAGATGGCATCATGTAAGCTTGAGCACAATCAGGGAAGATATAATTAGAGAATGCAACCTGAATAACTGAAGAAATATAAAACTTTCAAAAATAAAACAAGAAACTGTGAGTAAAGAGTCTAGAAAAAAATTGAAACTAAATCTAAGACATCCTAATAATACCCAGCAAACCACAGCTTTCTGGAATTTTAAATAAGAAATATTGCAGCAAAGTAAACCCAGATATAAGTGACTTAAATAACAATTCCAGAATCCCACAAAACCATCCATCTACGCTTCCATTTATCCAGTTAGTGTAATTGGTAAACCAAATACAGTATTGTGGCCCTCTGACCATCTGAGGCATAAGAAGTCAGACTTATAAATCACAAAGGTACTATTAAAAGCAATATTGAAAAATTTAATGAGATGGGATAATCCAAAGAGACAGTCTTGGTAAATGATTAAGTGACTGTTATGTTTTTATTGGGTTTAGTGCTTCTGGTATATGTATTATTATCGTAGTACGTAAAAGTGATATGAGGGGAATTGTTTTCTCCGAAGTAATTCCACCCTTTCACGTCTGAACAAAATGAAAAACACTACTTTGTTGTACAACTGTTACTAATTCCACATACATTTTTCCTTTGTTTCCTGCTTTTTTCCTTGTTTCTCAAAGTTCCAAACCTAAGAGACTTGAAGAATGAATGTTCGTGGCTAGGAAGTACAATTAAATTTGCAAGATATTGGAAGACTATAGAATGACTGCATTGAATTGTATTTCTTAACACCACCCTAGGTACTGAGTATCTAGCTGTAGTTGATTGATTGCTCTGATGGTCTGAATATTTTACCCATATTTACATCCACATACTTTGCAATTCCTCTAAGAAGGTTTGAGGTTCATTTGCTCGTTCCTCGAATCTGGGTGTAGACACGTGATTTGCTTTAGCTAAAAGGATGTTATCAGGTTTCATAAGAACAAAGGTCAAAAACATGCTTGTATATGTCTACCTACTCCCTTGGAAGCCTACCACATCAGGAGGTGCAGAGGATGAGAGACTGGATGGGACAGAGTTGAATTATCCATGCCAAAAAATTCCTAAATCAGGTAGCCTCTAGACTACTGAATAGCTGACAAGAGATGCATATAGGGACGCAGCAGAGCCTGGGAGATACCGGCAGAGATGCACAGAATTCCTGGACTGCCTATAGATATGTAAGAAACAACAAATGACTAAGTTACTAAAGTTTTGGGATGTTCATTAAGCAGCCATAGCTAACATACAGCATTTCAAAGTTTTATATTCTGTCTTTCAAAACGACATCTTTGGTACTTTAATCAACACTCAGCTTTGGCCAATACCAGATAGTACTTTAAACAAATTATTAATATTAACATGTTTTTATGTTAATAAACATAATATTCTATAAGGTAAGTAGTATTCTATAAGGTAAGTAGTATTAAAATCAACATTTTAAAATTTAAAAACTGAGAAACAGAAAGGTTAAATGACTTGCCCAATTTTTAAGTATTAAGTAAACCCTGGCTTTCAACCCAGGTAGTTCGGCACCAGAGCATGAGATTTTAGCTACTAAGCTTTATTAAATAAGACACCCAAGATTCTGGCAGAGCATTGCCCTTTATGGGCATAGGTTAATTTTTCTATTTTGAATATTTTCATATAGGCCATTGAAATAGGTTCACAAATTGTTTCCTAGGATCCAAAATAACCCAAAAAATGGATAATATCACTTTGAAAAATTATCCAGTATATCAAATAACTGTAGCTTACTTTCTTGCTCTTGCATACTATGAATATAAATGCTTATCAATGTGTCAAAAATATAAATGCTCTACTATTTTTAAGAAGAAAGATCATTTAATCAAATCAATATTCTTCTCTGCTCTTGAATTTTGTTTTTTATTTAATCATTTGCTGGGGCAAAACTTAAGCGAGTATGCTATCATACCCTGGGTAAGAATAGAACCCGCTGACCACGGAGCAGCGAATCTAGAGAAACACCCATGTGGGAATCAAACAGGAAGTCCTAACACCTGACTGAACTCACCTGCTCACTCTAACTCCTTCCAGGCACAGATGAGGTAATTAACAGGGTATAATGTCCACTTCCTCTGTGGGGTCTCTTTCATAGCTCTAGGGATTAGTGTTTCCTGGACGATTATTTCCCAATGTTTTAGGGGAGATATTTACCTAGACCTATGATATCTCTAGAGGATAATGAAGAAAATATCAAACATTACTGAGACAGTAAAGAAAATATTAAAAATAATTGGGGGAGGAGAGGAGACAGATTTTGTATTTTAATATACAAAATGAATGAATCTGTATTTTGGGAAGAAACTAGTTGTATGTGAAGAGCTGAAAAAACCTTCCGAGTCAAATGACAGTTGATCATTCCCTCCTACTCACCACAGTGTGGAATATGAGAGCAAAGGGACTTTCATGAATTTAAAGGGTAATAAATACAGACCAAATAAAAAGAAATATTTTCTCACACAGCATACAGTTAAACTGCAGAATTTCTGGCTAGGGGGACATTTAATTAAATAATCTACACAGACAGAATTAGGTAATTTTATGACCACTAATAACATTTTCAGTGTTACAAAGTGAATATGGTAAAGGTAAATCAACCCGCATCCCTCAGGCACAGGTTCATAGCCCATAGCAGATAAGAAGAATTTTGTTTCTAATTGCAAATAATACTGGACCACCCAGCAAATCCCAATGACTTCCTTATGAGTAACAGGTGAGAGACTTTCCTTCAATCGTGAAAATCTGACTCCCACACAAAATACAACATTGATGCCAGAAACATTAATAGTTAAATCTATGTTGGCACAATTATGAGAGAACTATTTTTGTATTATGTTTTATACCCAAATAAAGATTGATAGCACAAAAAAAATCTATTAAAGGGGGAAAAAATAAAGTTGAGAAGTTAAAGGTATTTGTGAACAATTTCGATTATACAATCAAAAGTAGGGTTTTGCCCTGACCGGTGTGGCTCAATTGGTTGGGTGTCATCCTGCACAGCAAGAGGTTGCTGGTTTGATTCCTGGTCAGGGTGCCTGAGTCGCGGGTCTGGTCCCAGGTTTTGTCCCAGGTCGTGGTGCTTGTGTGAGGCAACCTACCCATGTTTTTCTCATTCTTTCTCTCTTCCTTCTCCTTTCTTTAAAAATAAATAAATAAAATCTTTTTTAAAAGTTTTTAAAAACTAGAGTTTTTATAACTTACTGCTACCTAGAATATATTTCCTGACACCTAACATTGGTTATTGAAATATAAGGAGAGTGTTTTTTTAGAGAAAAATGAGGGAGTACTAAATACATTAGTAAGATTGGGTTGCCATAATGAAATTGAGATGTGGAAACAACAGAAATTCATTTTTATCACCATTCTAATACCTGGAACTTTGAGATAGTGTGCCAGAGTTTTCGAGCTTTGGTGAGGGCTCTTTTCCCGGTTGGCCGACTGCCACTGTCTCACCGTGTCCTCATGTAAAGGAGGAAGAGAGAGAAGAGCAAGCTGCCTGATATCTCTTCTTATAAGGGTACTAATTCCATCCCATAATAAGGGTTCCTTTCTCATGATCTTATCTAAACCTAATTACCTACCAAGGCCCCATTTCCAAATACCATTACACTGGGGTTAGGGCATTGCCATATGACTTTTGATGGATACATTTCAGTCCACAGCACTAGTATTTATAAATGCCCAGTTTAATCAATCAATAAACAAAATTTCATAACAACTGACATATCTCTAACTTCTACTACTTATTAGACAATATCCTGGGCATTGGACACATAAAGGTTAAAACAATATCCTTCATCTTAAACTCTGTTTTTTAGTTGAGCTGGGGAAGTACATATTGATCTTAATGCAATGTTTTAAATAACTTAAAACTGAAAAGAGCGGGTATACAAAATTCTTTGGGGCCACACAAGAGAAAAAGAGTGGTAGGGAAAACTAACATCTTGGCTAAAAGTATAAGTAAGAGCTTGCCAAACAGACATGAGTATTTCAAGCAGAGTTGCAGAATGAACTACAGTTCCATAACCGGGCATGGAGAGAGAATACTCAAATTTTTGACATGGTTAGTAATGGAATATGGCTGAATCATATCATGAATGACAGGGAATTGATAACATTCATCTGAAAAGAAAATACTGAGAAAAATGGAGGACCAATTGCTTTCTACAGAACATTATAAAGTCACATTTCTAAATGAGAGGATCAGCAACAGAAAAGTACCATGTTAGTAAAAATCTATTCAACAATTGTTCACATTTTCCTCAGGTACTAAAAAATGCCTCTCAAAGTGATCCGTGTGTAATAGTCTCTCCGCTAGAGTTTGGAATGGCATTGACGTAGGAAAATAATCTGGAACATCTACGCAATTTTAGCATGTCTGCGCCGAAAGCGTAATGCGTGAGAGACACAAGACCACCAGCTCCTGGGCAGGTGGATTATGGTTCTTTATACAAAGCTGAAAATATAGATAACTGAACATCATGCTAGGGAGTAATTGCTTTAGTGTATTGAATCAAACTGAACCGACATAGACAACTAAAAGCCCCTTGTGATTCCCTTGCCTGTCCTGTTCACGCGGCTAATGAAAAAACCCTTTGCCAGATACTAGATTTAGACACTAGTCGAGACACACACGTGGCAGAGTATTCTTGGTTATTTTGAAGGCTCATTATAAGGAGCTATTAGAAGAAAGAAAAATATGTGACAGTACAATATAATTCAAGTGACTAGGTAAAGATAAATTAAAACTGTAAGTTTTCAAGAAAGACTACCAAATATTAGAGATTCGTATTACAGATGTAGCTTGAGTCATGAACACATATTATCTTTATTGATGAAATAGACTATAATTTTTCTTTTTGCTGCAATAACCTTGATTTTAATTATTATAAACAATAGCTAACATAATTTTAATTCAAATGTATACATTATTTATCATATAATTTATAAAACTAAAATATAAGTGAAACTTAAATATTTTCATTCTTTAATTGTGACACATTTGTATCTTAGAAGACTAAGGAATTCTGTTGTTTTAAAGGAATGAAATCTTTTAAATGATAAAATCAAAGTGAGTTCAGATGATCATCTACAAAGAAGAAAATTGTGATATTTTAGCAGTCTTTTGCTCTCTTTACTCAACCTATCTTTTAAAGCTGTATCTTGTTTCTTTGTTATATTCAAATAAACAAAAGTACCTTAGATCTATCTTTTTGAATAAAGCTTTGGCCACTGACCTATAATTTATGCATCTTTCTCTGGCGTTAAATGAGCAACATCTACATCTGTAACTCACCTACCATTACAGTTATGTGCAGGAAATACTGGATTATCAATATTCATAATTTTAAAAAGTCTTTACCTTCCTCATATTTTGCTCCATCACATAAATATCAGGACAAATTTTCATATTTATGTCTAAACCTGAGAAGCATGGTTCTAGAAGTCAGAAATGTAAAGTGTCTAAAAATATCATACCAAAAAAATAAAAAAATTAAAGTCCCATTAATGAAGTAGAAATCATATCTAATATAATAAGCTTTTATGGGTAATCTTATTCAATGTTTTTTGAAATGACTCAACCCTAACCCAGTTTCTACTAGTTGCCATGCTTAACATTAAAAAAAGGAAAAAAGTATTGACCATAAAGAAATTTAAAGGTACTTATAGGAAACTAACTCTTTATCACTTTTAAGCATCAAAATAGACCTTACAATACCCGCAATCATTCTCTTTTGACTACTTCCTTCCTTTCCTTTCTATTGAAACTGTAAATGCTATTAAAAAATACAATAAAGTTATGTAATGGAATTTAAACACGCTTTATTGCAACAATATAAGTTCTATGTACAGTTACAAGCAATATGGCTATACTAATAATTTTACATTACAAGCATAATTATGATATCAAATTAGTAATTTTCACAAAGTACTTGCATTAGAAATTTGTATGATACAATATATTTCAATTCTCAGTTGCATAGGAAGATAATTTTTTTAATAGGAGGACTGGGGATACAGTTCATACACTTAGATCTGATTGTCCTGCTTTATACAAAGCTTAGACTCCTAGTCATAGAATTTTAGAGCTTGAAGAGACCTTAGAGATTTAATAGTTTAACAATTTCATTTTACAGAAAAGAAAATTAAGGGAAGCTATTTGGATTAAATAATGTAGTATAGAAAGTTAGTGACAAAGCTAGAATTAAAACCACTTAACTTCCTAAGGACCAAAAATGAGGTTGGGGCAAAAGATTTAGATTTGTTAATCTGCACAGAAAGGGCACATAAAGCTATAGGGTTGAACAGTCACCAAAGGATGGAAGAGGAAGAGCTTCCACGCTGTAGTTAGAAGATGAGGATGCAGGGAAGAAGGCTGCAAAGGTGTAGCTGCTAGAGTGACAAGAAAATCAAGACAATATTGGATCTTTGAACCCAAGAAAAATAATAAAGGCTGGGGCTGTTTTGAATGCTGCTGAAATAGCAACAGGGGAATCACTGGTTTCCCTACAATCAAGCTTTATTGGGTGGTTAGGACCAAAGCTTCGACAGAGGGGATGAAGTGGAGAAGGCGACTGGAAAGATTAAATTCAGGATGTGTTTCTATGGTGCCAGTAGTGGTGGGGAAAAGAGAGGTTAAATGACATCTTCATTAAGCTACTTCTTCAAGCTGGTACTCCCAGATACAAAACTAAAACAGCAAAGATTAAATTGCTACGGAAAGTCAGCTTGAGATTTCTTACAGGGGGCATAAGCACAGCACTTTGTTTTGGGAGTGGGGGGAATTATTAGTTAACCACCCATCCTAGAATGAAATGTGTGCTCAATTTATAAAATGCTGTGGAACTCCTGAGGGTGAGAAACAAAACTTTTTTAATTTCTGCTCTGTCTGAACCTAAAATTATAGCCAAACCCGCAGAAAACAATCCATGTTTTTTTCTCTGCAAAACCCACACTAAGACTCTGTATCTAAAGCAGTCCACCTTAAAGACGTGTTTCTTTGAGCAGGGAGCTCATCAATATCGCACAGCCTTGCAGGCTACTAGGAGGCCTGTCCATTAATGAAATGTTAATGACTGAATTAGACCTGTAATAACTGGAGTAGGAGGCACTGCTGTGAGTCCATTAGCATCAGCAGACCCTGCTGAGGAACAAGTAAACACTGCACACAATGAGAAAACTTTCCAGCACGAGAGTTGGAAGTGTTACACAGGTGTTTTCATATGGAAAATGACATTTCCCTGAAATAGGATTAGTTTATTTAGGAAACCTAATCCCAGTCACTATATTTCTTCAGACAAAAACAAAGAACACAAGATGGATGACGTACTTATTCAAGAGTGTTTTGATTTTTTAAATTCCAATATTGCACAATTGTTTTTGCAAAATTTTGTAGGGCATCTTATGTTTGTTAGATACTAGTTATTCTCAATAACTATTGCTCTTCTTTTCCTCTCGCCTTATTCTCTTAATAGGTTTTTAAATATTTTTTCTTATTCTCTATTCCCTTTTTTAAAGGGTTTTTTAAAAAAATGTGCTTCTATGCTTCAAGTGCACCTTACAATCTTTTCAATACTGCCCATTCATTTTGAAAAAGGGGAAAAACATAGGGGAAGATTTAGGACACTTTTTGTTTTAGCCTTGACTAATATAAACTGATTGTGGAATTCACTCCTGAGATGTAAGTATAAATCACGTGGCATATAAAGTGAAAGCTGTTATGTATTAGCATCTAGCTCAATTCGGTAATATATTGTTCTTGTAATAAGCTTGAAGATTTACCATTTTTATTTAAACATATATTGTAATTCAATAATATTTGAATTGCAGCAACTTGATGTAAGCCAAAAATAATTGCCATCTCAGGTTATTACAAAAGACAGAATAGCTAAGGCTAATTCTATTAGATTTCTTTATTACGTCTACTGTGGGTCTTATTATTATCCCATATTCATATTTGGATCTCTAACCACTGTTAAAAATAATGTATATGTGGTTTGAGAATTGGACATTAGAGCTTACTAGACGTATGTTTTAGAAATACATATAAAAAAGCTACAAAAAAATCAGTATCATATCACTGTTTCTATTAAAATATTCCATAGCAAATAAAGAAGTTCAATATCATGGATTGTAAGGTATGTTTAACCTAAAATATCCTTGTAGGTCCTTAATTTTCTATTTACCAATAACTATTTGTGTGGCACAAGAAAAGTCCTTTAACCTTTCATGTATTAAAAAAAAATTCTAAAAAGAAAGTTTATAAAGGATAGTATCTATAGACATTTAAATTTTACATTTATATGAACTTAAAATTTATGTAATTTTAGTTTCTGATACATTAGAAATTGAGGTGGTAATAGAATATGAGAGTGAACTTGAAAGGTGCATTACAAATCTATCAGCTAACTGTGTCACAAAAAAAGGAAAATACCAAGGGAACCCAAGTTCACAGGAAAAAATACAGTCTATATGAGCACAAAATAAATATTTCAACAGAATTTACAAATACAATAAGGCATAAAGTATGTTGTTTGAACAAATGCTACTCTAGTACTGCCCTTAAAAGGTCATATTTAAAAGGGACATATGAAAATACTAGCATGTTTCTTTTCTAAAACCTAAATATTACCTTATTATGCAAATCATGTTCTCCTTGATTTGCATGTCTGCAATGTTTGGTTTACTTTAGACCTTAAAATACATGTATACATACATGTTCACTCCCATACACACACACACACGCACACACATATATCCACTACCTTGGTTCTGGAAATTTTTGTTAATTTTCGCATTTCATTTGAGTTTGGTATCCAAATTCCAGGGAAGAACTGCACAGTATTTGCAAAGAGCAAGCATAACACATGAGCTGAAATTCAAAACATGTAACGAACGGGCCTAAAAAGATGAGGTCAGTGACAAATAGCAATACCTGACAAAAAGTATCATTTTGATTACAGATAAAGGAGTGCTTTTCTTAATTCAGAACTTTCAGAGTCTGTAAACACTGCCTTACAATTTTAAATGGATAAGGAAAAGAAATTTATCGAGTCCAAATGGTAGAGTGATAACTATGAATCTATAATTTATGAATAATATTTTGGAGGTATTTGCCAAAGGAGCCAAAGATCAAGTATGGTATATACTGATCATATAAACACGAAATGAGACACTACAAAATAATAGGCTCATAAAATCACTCACAACAATAATAGAGAATTTAAAGCCAATTTGAAGCAATAGGCTATGAGCTTTGAACTGTATCTCAGCATTTAAGATTAGATTTCTGTTTTTCCTGGAGAACTATTGTTTCCAAAATCAAATATCAAAAGTCTTTTATAATGCAAAATGTATCCCCAAAGTTTTTTGTCTTTTATTAAGTTTTCATTATTTTAGAATAATCAACAAATTATCATTAAGATTAACTCAGTACAAAATTTCAAGGGAGGAGTCAAAGACAGCTATTTTTTTTTCAACCAAGATAAACTCCCATTAGCAATATACGTGCAATTATCCCCTATGTCAAAGAATGGGATTGACGTTATAAAGCAGTATAGCAAATGTCCCATGCTCTAAATGCCCCTATAATTCTAAAATGTTTATAATGTTATAGAATAGACAAATATTTTATTATTATGGAATAATAATGTTTGGCTTATTCTACTATGAAAAACAGCATAAAATTTTCCAGACTAAGTTTGAATCAGAATTCAATCAACTTTGCACCCAAAAGATGTCGAAACCCAGTCATAGCAGATGGCTTAGTAGAGATTCCAGGACTCACAAAGCAGACATGACGCCCCCCTACTTAGAGCCCTATTGGTCCTCTTCAGGTTGCTGGGTAAATACCCACAGGCTCTTGCTCTAAAGGAAGTGTAATGTATACTTTAATTAATGGAAATCTAAAAAGCCCAGCAATGACAACTCTCTTGTTTCCCTTGTGTTGTTAGCTCGTAGAAAATTTGTCTAATACAGTAATTTGTGGATTGAGAATAAGGCTTTCTAGATTTATCAAATCATAGTTTTATTAATTCATTTAGTCATACATTCTTTCTTTTAAAAAGTTATATAAAGCACCTATTGTATATAAGACAATTTATTGTGGGAGTGGAGGGATTGAGCAAAAAAGGAAAAAAAAAGACAAACTAAAAATAAGACAATTTATTTATATGTGCTGTTATTTACTGCTCTCAAAAATGATGAAGTTCAATAAGTGTTTATTCATTCATTCAGCATATTTCCTAACCCCCATGTTCCATGAGCTGTTGTAAGTACTAGAGTCACAGACATGAACAAAACTGTCAGAGTCTCTTACTTTCACGGGGCTCATGTGTTCATCTTGGAGAGAGTAACAGAGGACAGGAACCTGGGGAGCCAGTTACCTCTTTGGACTTTAACCTGTATACCTGTTACTTCCCAGGGACAACAACATTTTATGCTTTCCTTCTCAGAATATTTTTGACTCACAAGAAGTCCTCCTTTGATGAGAGGGGCAGAGATGATTCTGTCTCTGGTTAAGTTTTATTTTGCAGAGGTTCACATTTACTTGCCTGTTCTGCAGTAGTCTCCCTCCTTTGACTAGTACCTTAGATCGCTCTGTTGTTTCTCAGACTCAAATTTAACTTCCACTTAAATTTTATTTTTTAGATGCCTTCCATTTCCAATTTATTTCCTGACCTTCTTGGTCTATCCTTAGTAAATGAAAGAGGAAAGATTATATTTTTCCTCCAGGTTAAACTACGCAACAGAACTTGTCAGGGGTGTTTATGACTGTGTTTTTAAGTAGAACTCCAAGTATTCAGGCATGGCAATTAATCAGCTTCTTACTAAAAATATAACTACTAAATTCTCATACCTGCTGGTTATACTCCAGCAAATCTGAAGGGAAGATCTGAGGTGAAATACACATAGATGATCTCTATATCTCACTCAGGGTTACCTTCTATCCAGAAATATTTTTCCTTATATTTTCCCCCTTGAAAATTTGAGTTCAAAAAGACCTAATGACTGTTGTTTTCTACCTTGCTTGTGTTACTACTCACGCCTTCAAAATGCAATCTGAATGGAAACCCAAGTGACCCTAGTTAAAGCAAAGTCATGGAGTTGGTGCATCTATTGAGAGTAAAGAGACAATAGAGTAGATTTTTAATGGCAAAAGCAAAGGCAAAATTTTTTCCCTCTTGTCAATTTCAAAAATGGGTGAGCAGAGCACAGCCCTATCCATGAGAAGAACCAAATTAAAACCACAATAAGATATCATCTCACACCTGCCAGAATAGCTGTTATCAAAAAAACACAAAAAACAAAAAAACAAAAATCAATCAACAACAAGTGCTGGTGAAGATGTGAAGAAAAGGGAAGCCTCATGCACTGTTGGTGGAAATGCAGACTGGTGCAGCCACTGTGGAAAACAGTGTGAAATTTCCTCATAAAATTTAAAATGGAACTGCATTTTGACTTAGTAATTCTACTTCTGGGAATACATCTTAACACTAATCCAAAAGAATATATGCACCCCTATGTTTACAGCAGTGTTAATTATAAGAGCTGAGATCTGAAAACAGCCCAGTTGCCTACTTGTATGTGAATGGATAAAAAAGCTATGGTACATTTCTATAATGGAATACTATATGTCTATAAAAAAGAAGGAAATCATACCTTTTGTAACAGCATGGATGGACCTGGAGATTTTTATGATAAGTGAAATAAACCAGTCAGGGAATGACAAATATAATATGATCTCACTAATATGTGGAATCTAATGAACATAATAAAACTGACTTAACGAAACAGAAACAGAGGTATGGACACATGGAACAGGCTGAGAGCTGCCAGAGGGGAGGCGAGTTGGGGGAGTAGATGAAATAAAGTGAAAGGATTAACCAAAAATCACATAACACATAGACACAAGCAGTAATGCGGTAATAGACAGAAAGAGGGGTGGGTGCTAGTTGGAGTGGGGCAGAGGAAGGGAAAATGGAGACAGAAAAAAACTTTCCTTGGGACAATGGGCACATGATACAGTGTGCCGGTGAAGTTTTATGGAGTTGTACACTTGAAACCTATATGGTTTTATGAAACAATGTACCCCAATAACTTTAATTAACAAAAAAACAAAACAGAGAGGAACCAAGAAGGGATTTTAGTCTATGGAATGGATGGCTTCAAATTAGACATGAAAAGTAACCTTAACATCAGAAGCTCAATGATGCTATCTTTGCCCTGCTGCTGGGCCAAGGGGTCGCATTCTGGAAAAGTAACAATGAAAAGGTAACAGGAAAAAAATGTGTTCTTTGCAAACAGGACTATTTTCCCTAGTAAATCTGTATGAATACCCTGACTTATCACAAGCTCTGAGGTAAGAAGGCAAATAATTGTTGAGTTCTTACTTTGTATCATATTCTTTATATGGCTGATTTCATTTTAGCTTCACAAATTACTGTGAATCAATCTCTACTTTGAAATGAAGAAACTAGAGCTCAGGGAATTAGTCGGCTGTGACTGGCACTGCATAGCTTCTAAAGACCAAGTCCTGCTCCCCAGGCCTCTGTCTACGCTGCTTCTTACATTGTGGGTTCCTGGGCCTTGACCCCAGGTCTCCTGACTGAATGGGTATGAGATGGGACTCAAGTGTTTTTAATAAGCTTTCCATGTGATTTCTCTGACCAATCAGTTTTTTAAGTCACAGCAACAGACTGTGTTGCCTCTCATAGAGTAAATATATCATCCCAATGTACTAAAAAATAAACAACAACAACAAAAAAACCAACAACGAAAACTCATTCCCCCACACAGGTGTGTGTCGGTGTGTACACACATGCATACACACAGCCCCACCAAAAAAACATACAGTTGTAAAAAGACAATGTAGACAAAAAAGGGGTTTTTTCGTTTGTTCTTTCTGAATTACCAGAAATATGTCTTCCACTCTGCAGGACAAGACAATGCATTGAATATGCAATTGCAATTGCAAAGGGAAAGATATAAATAAGAGTATACTGTGATGGTGACACAGAGTTACACAGGAATGTACCGTAGAGGGTCAGAAACAACAGAATAGACATTGGAAGTTTCAAATGGAAGATAACTGGCTGGCAGGGGAAAGTGAGAAAGAATAAAAGTGAGGTGCTGATTGGTAGTGAAAGACGTTAAATTCCCTCCCCTCCATTCCAGTGTCAGCTACTTCCTAAAAGGTAAAAAGTAGGAGGATCTCTAAGATACCAAACCGAAGAAATGGAGCTGATATCCTTGTGGAGGAGAGATGTCAATTAGCCTGAGGTGAGCTAAGGTTTAAGTTAGTGTTCTGGAGTGTGTCAGGAAGCTGAAGATAGAAGCAAATGGAGCTTCAAGGACTTAAGGGCACATTTAAGAAAATAACAAAAGCTTGAGGGGTTGCTAGAGATGTGGATGGATTATGGGGTTTTTAACCTAGGAAGCTTTAGTGTTTGTATGTAATCATCGTACTTCAAGGATGATTACATATTTTCTTTCTTTTAAATGTTTTTAGACATCTGCGGACAGGGTGCTTTTGCTGTTTTTCAGTTACTTCTGAGAACATGTCAAAGGGGAAATGTCTCAGCCCTATCTAAAGAGCCCCCTTTCATCTTTTTAATACACTACCTATCAGGTTCTCTCAAGGCCAAGATAACACTCAGCAGAACCTGATCCTAGATACTTCTGCAGCTCCTGGTCAATTAAACAGGAGCAGACAGGGACTGATAGTAACAACAAAGTCATGGCCTTGAAATTATCTATGAGAGCAGTTCGCAATCTTGCCTGTATTACAATCACAGGGCAAGTTTTTGAAAACCTAATACCGAAGCTGCACCCCATACTAATTAATTCATAATCTCTGTGGGTGAGGTCCAGGCATCAGTATTTTTGAAGGGGGGAGGGTAATGGGAGGAGGGATTGAGCAAAAAGGAAAAAGGACTCATGGACATGAACAACAGTGTGGTCATTGCCGGGGGGAGAGGGCATAAGGGGACTAAATGGTAATAAAAAATACAATAAAATTATTAAATAAAAAAATAAAAAATGGAAAAAAAGAAGAGAAAACTTTCAAGGTAATCCACATAAGCAGCCATTGTTAAAATCACTAATCTGAGACTTTATGTGTTTCTCTCAGAGTTTAAAGATTTTATCAACATCTTATAATGCAGAAAATGGAATTCAATATATATTACATCTGTAAATATGTAGCCTGTAGTTATGTAATTGCTTTGAAACCTGAATGGATGTATGCATTTCATTATTTTATCTCTATATCATTCCTTATTTCAAATGTCGCATTTTAAATATGTTAATAGATCTTCCATATTATCCAAAAATAAATGCATTCACATTCAAGAACTTAACTGACTGTACATTCACCACCAGGTCATCATTTGCAAAGGCAGCAGTTATAAAACTAGTATCTAAACAAAGTAAACCAACAAACAAAATACGTCTCCTATTAGATGATTCAGTATTATAAAATTTGAAATAAATGTAAAAATAATTTTTGAAAATATTTTAATAGTAATAATCTTTAATTCAGTCTCAAAACCTGGATCCACCATTGGTCCAATTTCATAATGTCATAGGGAGAGATTTTTTCCACCATGATCATCTAAAGCACTTGGTTCACTAGAAAGCTAAATTTTTTTCTTTCTCTTTCTTGTTTGGTTTGTTTTCTTTAGTATTGAGCATAAATGATTACTGGGAGAAGTCCTGAAAATATATAACACAGGATTAAATAGAAGCTATCCTGTCGCACATAAGTCAGCTTATTAGGTACTGTAGACTCCTAAATGTTTAAAGTTCTTATCCCCTTGGTAAGTAAAGTATTCGATTTAGGCTTTTGGGGTCCTTCAGAATTATATATGTTGTATGGAAAAAAATAAAATTGGATTAAGAGCCAGGGGATAACATAAGTAAGCACAGCTCTTGAGTTAGCAAGTTGTACTAACTTGAACAAATGATTTAATCAAACACCCTGACATTAATTTTTTTCATTTGCCCACTAAAAGGCTTGGACAACACTGAAGAGCTAGGTCTCTTCTAACTTGAACTTCTTATGGCATAAATTTCAGATCTATGACCTATGAAAATAATTACATTTTGAGGGGTTTGATGGCGATTCATTTCATTTGTTATAAATCAAATATAGAATGAATAAATAAGTTATCTAAGGTTCCCAGAAGAGAATAGAAAACATTTCTTTCCTGTAACTGTGCTTTTTATAATTGCAAGTTACACAAATTTCCATATTATTTCAATTTTAGAAGCTCTGCCCAACATTGATTTAGAGCATTCAAATTATATTAAATATGTATTTACTATAAAATGAGAGTATATGTTCATATAAGTAAAGATTCTAGTGTGTTTCAGAAAAAAAACGCTCTTGCTGCAATAAAGAAAAAAGAAGGAAGGAAGGGAAGAAGGAAGGAAGGGAAGGCGGAGGGAGGACGGGAGGGAGGGGATAAAAGGAAGATGAAAAGGGCTGGATCCCAAAACCAAACAAAACCTCAAATACCAAAAGCTGCATAAATCAAAGTTTAAAATCTGGGTGGTAACAGCAGGACCAGATCCATAAGTATAAACTGACAGAGGTGTGGTTTCCAAAGCTGCTCAGTCCACTTGTATACAGAAAGCTTGAATTTATTGGGCTTTGCAACAATAACCATTTGCTTCTGTGGCTCAAAGTTTGTTTCCTTGAGGGTTTCGCTCTTGAGCAAACTGCATGTGTTCTTTTTTAACTAAGCCATTTGCATTCCTCTTCGTCTATCTCCTTTTAAGGTAAAATGGATTTTAATTCATGTTAATGCCAATGAAATTTGGCATATTGTGATTCTAAGGCATGAGATTTCTTTCCATATGGCTCTTGATCTCTATATATTTGAAAGCTGGAATAATCAGGCTTGAAGTCTCATTGGAAGTTCACCTAAGCTATATTCCCTCTTCACACACATGTACTCTTGAACGGAGAAGAGAGCTTCTCCAAGTTGTCCCCTACTTATTTCACTGAAACAATCAAGCTTTGAACCAATTATTTTAATAGGATGTCACTATTCACTTATCCATAGAACCTAACGCACGGACAGGGTATATTGGGGTCCTCTAGGATGACAGCCCTGGGTTGGAGGCAAAGAGAAAACAAGCCTTTTCTTCCTTTTTTTTTTTCTGTCACTTTGACCCACATTATACATGTGGGACTTACGTCGACAAGTGATTCCCATTTTCTGATCTGCACAGTTTCTCAGAGACTATCTGCACGCTCTGCGAACGTTACACTAGCGCCTCGCGCACCCTGGTAGTCCAGAAGAGTCAGCTTCGCAGGTTGTTTATGCTCTAGGTCACAGTCCTGGACGGGCCTGTGCTTGGCAGCTATCAGATTAAAATGACAATATGATGACGTATTTGATTGATTTTTCTCTCTGTTTTAGGCCATGTCGGTGAAGTTTCTGCTATCTCAGGCCCATTAGGATCCAGAAGCAAAAGAATGCTAATTTTCTGACGTGCTTTCACTCAGGGCTACAAGCAGAAAAATCGAAAGCCTGGGGACCTCTCCTTCCTCATATGTGAATCTCGCTCTTTTTCAAACATTTGCATCAGAAAAAAAAAGAAGTAAAGCCTCTAAAATAAAATACATATATGATAAAACTGTATATGAAAAAAATGTGTTTTAGCATGTCTGTTATCAGACTTTATTTGCATACCAAAAATATCCATTAACACAGTAAAGATTTCAAACTACTGGTATCTCTGATAATAGTCAACTAGCTTATCTCTAGTTCTTATTTTTAAAATTTACTTAAATAATGTGTGCTTGTGGTTATAGCCAAGAGGTGAGAGAGAGATAGATAGCTAGATAGTGAGTTAGGCTCTGAGCAAGTACATTTTTCTTCCTCTAAACATTTTTGTCTTCTTGGGTATTGTTTGTATATATAAATTCATGTCTAAGTGCCTCTTATTCCTTATAACTCAGTGACGTAGTCAGTTCTTTCATAAGTTTGGCTGATCTTTACAGAGAAAAAACAATCCCTCTTCTTAATTCCCACATAATACATTATCTGTGTTCTTTTTATATTACTTCCTGCTTTTGTGTTTTCTGTTTATTTGTATAAAAAGTTCCTGGAAATAATAGTAATGATAATAACCATCATCATCATTCTTATTCATTTCATTCTTTTTTGCATCTTACACAATGCCTTGCACAATACCTTGAATAGTATAAATATTTAATGACTGTTTTGAATACATGAAAGGGAGAGGCATAACCTTTTTTTGTTATACGTAAACAATACCTCTATTGCACTTCTTAATATTGTTTCCAGACTAAATGAGGGAAAATGCTTGCTCTTTAGTGTTTTGCATCAGGCTCTGAACTTAAGTTAAAATCTAGCTCCTTTTGAATTGAGAATTACTTTTTATTCTCAGTCTTCCTCAGCTACTTCCTCTGAGCTACTTTGAAAGTTTCCTGGGATTCTATCACATGTACAATGGCACCAGAATTTAGAGCCTGCCACCACAGGTGTTTCTAGGAATTCAGTCTATATTCCCCTGAGCTATGGCAAGTAAAAACAGGCCAAATGGTGAAATCACAACTAGGATGTCCACTTAATCGGCCCAACAAAACCACGATGCTTTGAGTACACATCTGGTTAAGGATACAAGTGGATGTCTTTGTTCCTCAGAGAAATATTTCCTATGATCAATAATATCAGCAAAGTTCACTGACTTACCACCAGGCTCTCAGAAACAAGGTTATTTTACTTTTTAAATATAAGTTTTAAACTTTAGTTACAGACAAACATTATCAGAGTTCTACCTTATTAAAATGTAAATTTTATACCACATAGTAATCTTGGCGACTTGATTTTGTTCCTGACCTACATAGTCCTCATTTGAATTTATGCTAAAACTCACATTGCTTAGAAATTGTTAGGATGTGTGTAAGATAATAGATAAAATCTAAATATGATCAGGGAAAAATTAATACATTGACTAAATTTTGGAAATCTCTATAAGGAAAATTACAAAACAAATGACATACTAGATTGAAATATTTGCTATATATAAAACTGACAGAAGTATAATCCTTTGTATAAAGAGGTTCTACAGATTGACAAGATAAAAGATGTAATATTGACAAAATATCAATAAGCAATTTACAGAAAAATATTAGAAATGGGCAATACATGCATGAAAAGGAAATCCTTTTTTAATAAAATAAATTGACTCTTTTAAAAAACTCCTTTTCAATTACCAAATTAAAAAAACATTGTAACATTTGAAAATGTCCAGAGTTGATATGGCTGTGGTCACCTTTATATTGACAATAAATCCTACAAATCAAATGCCCTTTGACTTAGCATTTCTACTTTTGAGAATTCATTCTATAAAAATGTTCCCACAATACAAACACATGTAAAACTTTATTGTAGTACTATGTGTAATAAACATATTTTTTGAAGAACCCAACTGTCCATCAATGAGGAGGATTAAAGTTATTTATCATATATTTATATAATACCTGGATATGGTATGTATAAATATATGGATATCTTAAGTTTGTCCTAAGAAATAAGCTACAGAAATGGAATATACTGGTATGTGAAAAAGTATGTTGAACAATATAAATGGTAAAATCTCTTTTTTGTAAAAATCAGAAAATTATTAATATACAAACAAAATAAAAATTAAAGGAATAAGCATAAATCTCTTAAAAAGGAATTTTTACAAGGTGGAATTAGTGAAGACATTCAACTTCTAGAATATATTTTTCTATTGTTTGAATTTTGCACATATTTACATTATTTACTGTAATCTGAAAACAACATATACATTTGTTCAAAAAATTAAAATGTCTAACAAAGCACTTTGAACATTAAAAATTGGTACAACTCATAAGACAACTCTACTTGAAGATTAACTTCATGGATATTAGTAACTTAATCCACACTTTCCAGGGCACTCATGTATGGCAAGATACCCAATGGTACTATTAAAGAATCAACAGAATGTCTACAGTTTATGATTTTTAACACAATACTTTTTTTTAAAAATCAGTAAGGTATAGTTAAACTCTCTTCTTTAAAAGAGAATAGCTAAAAATTATTTCTCCTATTGAGTGTTGAGTGAACCTAGAAATGTGCAATATCTTATCATAAAATAATCATGTTCCCAGGAAATGAATGAAAATAATTCTAAAAAAAAAAAAATTCAAGAAATGTCCAATATTACCTCCTGTTTTCAGACCTTTTATAATGGTTAGTCTTTTTTTTTCACTTATGATATTTTGATATTTTAATCACACTTCACTGTAAGCATTAAGAAAATAGCAGGTGTTTTAAAAATATCAAATAAATTATTAATTTTTCTAAAGCTGCATTGCCCTCAGTTGCTGATAAATCAGTTGTTGACTTTTAAGTGAGCAGAGGTTATTATTGTTTTTCAGTAAGGTATAGATTCATTGTGCAATTAATATTATTTTTGGAATTTGAGAGTAACACATCATTCTACCTTTATTTTTTATCAGCCAGACATTAAATATAATAAAAAAATGTTTTTACTGGCGTTTTGCTTCAAAGGAATTTTATAAGCCTCAAATATATATTTAAGTTCATGTAAAATGCAATAGAATACTCAGACTTCAGTATAATTCTGAAAACTTACAATAGTAATTTGATATTTTAATGATAATAGATATGTCAAATAGTATAATGCTTTTGTAGTCCATAGGGAAAAAAAATACCTTTCATATATTTAATGCTTTTCAACCACAGCATAACTAGTGATTTTCCCTTAAATACTGTCTCCGAGACAATACAAATATACAGTGGAATGCAATCTCTATTGGGTAGCATTAACCTTTACTCAACCATTAAACAACGAGAAATGTTGTGCTGTTTTTGTTATGGATTAAGAAAATGCTTTTGGAAACAGATAAACATTTGTCCCTGCTGGAAGCTCCTTCAGTAGTAATGCATCATTATGCCTGACCAGACCTAGACAAAATATAGACCTGGTGGTTGTTAAGCACATGCAATATGCTTTGCTTTGTCATCTGGCAACCAAAAGATTTCCGAACTTTGCCAAAATCCAAACTTTTGAGACTCATAAGATGCTTAATTTTTATTTTCATAGAATGTAACCCAAAGTATATTTTCATTTGGAAAGTTAATTGACTTCTTGAGTTTTGAGAGGTTTTGTTTAACTTAGTTTTATTTAACTTAATTGTTAGGCATGACGGCTTCAATTCAGATCAGAGTCTATGCTACTTATTTAGACCGACATGAATGGTTGATCGATTTAAAAAATCACATTGATTTCATGTCTTTATCATTAGTTGATGTAGCCAAGAAAGTGAAGTGACCACAGAATGAAGAATCAGAGGATGAGTTTTCTAATCTGTTATTTAAACTTGCCTTGAGACTTTAGAAAAGCATGAAATTCCTCTGGAACTAGTTCTTCATTTGTAAATTAGAGTTCAGTGAAAAAGTTCAAAGAGTCATAAAAAGTATTTGAGGTGCATATGCCTTTTCTAAAACAAGAGAAATGTGAAAGAGTTTCAGTCTAGTGACATATGGTATAGGCCTCACATTCTTACCTGGTCGACTCTTGACCCTTATGTTCCACCCCCACAATCACCAGCATGTTTTGAACTATACCTAGTACGCCTAAAATGGAAATCCCACTAAAAATGCATTGGAAGTATAATAAATGTTCAAAAATATGTATACTTATTATTATTTTTCACCATCAAAGATACTGAATTACCTTTTCTTCTTATTTTTAAAAATGTGTCCACTTTTTCTCCTTATTCCCTTTTCTATATGTGCCAGGGAAGAACCACGCTACTCTATTTTAGTTAGGTTACCTGGATTTTCACAAACAGATGGCCATCCTGAAAGACCCTACTGCGTAATCAGTTAATTGTAACTGATGAAGCTTCTATAATTACCATCTTTATAAAGCACCCAATGGCATCCTCAAATAATACCTCAAATAAGGATGGATAGTTTCATCATCTTTGGCATCCAATTTAGTGATGTTACATCACTGACTGTAATGTTGAAAGGATATGGGGCCTGTAAGTAAATAGTTTTCACTGGACACATCAGCCTGTGGCAAAATAGACACCACAGCACTACATACTCTGTGTTTTTCAGAGAAAGACTGTTTGGATTTTTATTATCCTAATGATAAAAAAAAAAAATTGCTCTTGCTGTGTATTCCAGTAAAAGGTAGAAATATTCTTAAATGTTAAAACAATAGTAGCTCCTTTGGTGAGTGATGCACCACTTAGTAGTGATGTGGTACATTTTGAACAGATCTGTAGTTTTTCAAAGACAAACATCAAATAGAAAGAAAAAGGTTATGTCACCTTCACCCTCACTGTACTGTCATTTATATGCTATCAGCTCATTAAATTCACATTAGGATACTCCATGGGACTTGAGTTGCTATTAGTGCACCTAAAATGGCATAACAAAATCTCAGTTCACTTTAAGAGGGATGGCATTGCGACATTTTGTATTTCATCACTGAATTATTATAGTCTCAGATGCATTCTGCTGTGTTGGTAATGGAAGGAGGAATACAAGAGAGGAAAGCTGTCCATTTGTTGTACCCCTGGGAGAAAAAAAAGCAAAGTTTGATTTAAAAAATTTTAAGGAAGTGAAAGTAAAGCATTAACAATTTAACCTCTGTATCAAGGCTGAAAATGCACAAGTAAAGGCAAATGTTATGTTTTCTGATGGGCTCAAAAGAACTTAAGGTAAAATGGATATATTGAGTGCTTTCAAAGTTTGGTTGTTTAGATGGTATATGTTGACAGGTGAACGACCTTCTGGGATCCACATTACCTTTAAAAAGTACCCACTAGTTGCACAGCACTGTCCTTTTCTATTATATTATCACTGGTTATGTCCCTGTGAAAATATATGAGTAGTCTCTCAAAGCTAGATGATCTTGTGACAAGTATTGTGAACATTGATAGCTCTCTCCATGACAACTGAAGCATTTGATGATGACAAACAAAAGCCTATTGTCCCCTATTCTGACCTACATTCTTCTATTCGAGATTTCATGAAACAATTTTAGCACCATTTATAGTGATCATATTGTGCATTTGTCAAGAATAGATTCACCATTGGAAGAAGCCTGATATAACAAAGGTTTACAGGTAATGCCAAGGTTAATGTTGCCTCTAAAATCCAGGACGTTCAGGAGAATATTTTCATATATTGAACAAGAATAAGTACAGCATAAGGCTGACATAATATGCACATGGAAATAGATAAATCAATATGTTTATTATGAGATGAAATCATGTTATAGCACAAGCATGTTCTCTTTTAAAGATCATTTCTCCACGATAGAAACAGAATTTGAATAGAAAAAGATATGACTAATTTTAAATCTTTATGTTGTCTTGAATGTTATCACATTTCATGACAATGATTAGATCATATCATTATTTGCACAATATTTAAAATTGCAGTTGTGTGGGGATTTTAGACTTAATAACTGTTGCTTTTTGCATCATTTGTTACATAAACTTTAAAAATATACCAAATATGGGGAAATATATAAGTCCCTGCTCTTTGGAGACTTGAGTTATAGCTGGAGCTCTAACTGTGTGGTTGGCAACTCCAATCCTGTGAGCACAGGTTTTCTCATCTAAAAAAATTAAAGGATTGAAATAGGCACTAAGATTCCCTACAATTATCTATATCAGTGTATTATAGAAATCAAACGGCAAAGTGTTAGAAAGAAACCCAACAACAGTCTGGGGTATTGTATTGGTCTTTGGCTATTAAAAACCTAAGAGACCCAAATTAGCCTTTTTTTTTTTTTCCTGCAGGACTTAAAACTAAGGCCTTTCTATAAAAAGGCAAAATGCTTTCTGATCTCTAAGACATCATAAGATCTAAAGTTTTATGTCTTTTATTCTCCAATGCTTGTCCAGCTGTATTACAATTTTACCTTGTGATGTTGGAAAACATACTAAAGCATAAGAATACCCATCATTCCCCATGGAAATTACATTTAATGTATCAATCTACTTCCCAGAACTTAGAGAACATTGCTTGATATGATACCAAGTGAACAACTACAACAACATTATCCAAATACGAACTTGTAACACACCTAAGTTTATCTTTTCCTCTCTAATACCATGAGGCAGAGAGCTTATAAACATATTGGATACTGAATCATTGAATGTGACCATATTTGAAACAGGCCAGTGTTTGCAGTCATGTGCCCCTCAGTGTCAGTGAATGTATATCTCTACACCAGGAAACAACAGAAGAATATTTTAGTTATGTAGTCTGTACTTTTTGATATTATGCTTCTTAAACAGGAAGTACCCTAAAAATATATGAATGTGATCATTAAATGTCATGTCAGGAATTGAAGTCACCATCATTCAACACAAACAAATGAGATTCACCACTGGTAGAAGCAACCCTCCCTAAAGGGCTATTTGACATGTCTTCGTGATGAGATAAATGGGTCACTAAATCCTGCAAGGAGCTTATGGAACTTTCCCAAAACCCAACAGGGGACACATGAATCAAAATGTTCGTAATGAAAAATAAACTAGAAAGTAATTAATTGTGTGAAATACCTATCATGAAAAAGGTTATCACAGGATCTTTTGGTAAGTGATAAGGAGTATTGTTTTAGTTATTTATTTATTTAGGAGAAAAAAGTAAATACTAGAATCTATCAGTGCTTTCTCAGCAATGACTCAGAAAGAGGGTATCAGGTTTCAGAAGCTGCTCTTAACTTCTTGGCAGGTATAAGCTTGAAGTGCGGAAGAACACATCAGTCTACCATTAACTGAACACAGTATCCCCCAGTATCATCCAATTCCCTTTGTTTCGCCTCTCTTGTCTCATCACAAAAACCATCTGATCTTATTTTGATTTCCTAGGAAGACATTTTCCTGGGAAGGAGCATTATTTGCCAGCTGATGCGAGTATTTTGTTACATCATTCAGTGTGTAGTTCCACGTAAATGAATAAATTGGTATTCTGGTTCATAAATCTCTTTCCTGTAAGCTTATTTAACATTAACAAGTCCTCTAGAATCTGAGCATCCCTGGGAAAGCTGATAAAATAGCACTTTCGACTAGGCAAAGGTGAGGCCCACATCCTGAACAGATATTACATGGCAAGTGTTCCTACTGGACACAGCACTTCAGCCATCCTCTCTCCTTGCTCCTGGTAATTACAAGTGAGAGAAGCTCTGAGGTTGAAGACTCCCAAAATAAACAGGTCTAGTGCGCACCATACTTACTTCTCAGAGGTTCACAATGTATTTTATTTAATAATGAATTATAAAAGATGTCTGATTAATATTGCATAAGCCAGTATCTCTCAATACCCCAACATATTTCATGTGATCTACATTAAACTTCCCGGGACTGTAATACTCCATGGAAAACTCTGTTTGGGGGATATTAAAGTTCTAGAGGTCCTGAAGAATACTTGGCAGTACAGCTTCTTATTGCAGATTTCCACCTCATTTGCACACAGATTAAGAGGGAAATTTTTGAGCATACAAATTCCAATAAAGTTAGTTTCCAGTGAAAGCTGCATAGATTTGCTTCACACTAGTGTTCAGAAGTGCCTTCACACTGATATTTTTCTGTTTAGCTTCCTTTTATGTAAGAGGGTTTGCTCTCCGGAAAGAACCCAGAATATAACATTTAGGGTAGGATGGTTCTATCACCAAATTTTATTACGGTTAAAAATATACAAAATCAGACACATCCTACTGTGTTGAGATCCAAGGGATACCCAATAAATATCACTCCTCTTCTCTACTGGTGTTCTGAAAAACAGTTGAGAAATAAAATAAAGTAGTGGCAGATGGAACCCAAGGATCACCTTATTTACTGAATTACCCACCTAGGTCTAGAGGATTGGACTGGGCAGGTGAGAGACAGTCCGCCATCGAGGGACTAGAGACATTGTGCTCTCCCTGTGAGAAAAGAGAGGCAGAGCTGGCCTGAGAAGGCATTCTTTATTCCTCAAGTGAAGCGCTTCAGTCCAGGGGAA
Source organism: Mormoops blainvillei (assembly GCA_004026545.1). Taxonomy (NCBI): domain Eukaryota; kingdom Metazoa; phylum Chordata; class Mammalia; order Chiroptera; family Mormoopidae; genus Mormoops; species Mormoops blainvillei. The sequence goes on along the minus strand of PVJD01005183.1, from coordinate 45,533 downwards.
AACCATTAGAGCAGGGCAGAGCCTTCTGTGTGGAGGGGAACGTCAGGAATTGGGTGTAATAATTTCCTTTGAACACACTATTTCTAGCTGTAGGAGAGCTAAATATAAAACCTAAAGTAAGCATTAAAAGGAAAAAATAAATAGCACTAAGATTTAAGCACAGTAACCTGCTCCTACAAGACAGAGAGGGTAGAAATTAGTTAAGTGGACAAAGCAAATTATGTAAATGTGCCTATAGCTGGAGAAAAGAAGAAAAGGCAAAGATGGGAATAAGAACTTTTATGAAGATAGAAATGTAAAGGAATCATTCGCTCTTACTACTAAGTAATACGCTGATAGTGAAGCAATAGTTATTTAAGTGGTACATTTTCCTAGGATCAGTACCCCATGCTTTTTGTTTTGTTTTGTTTTGATCACATTTATCCCGTTTTCAAATATTTCAAAGGGGACACTGGTGTGCAAATGAGTGGCTGTAAAAATCTGAGTTTTAGATATGTTTCTGTTGAGAATATGAGACTATTGAGTCATCTAAAATTAATCAGTGTTACCTTAAATTTCAGTCAGAAGGTTTATTTTTAAAAACACATAATATTGTAGACTTACAAATCACTTCGTTAATAGCAACCAATTTTCCTCTTCCATGTCCAGGGTTTATTTCTTTAATCTTACACATTTCTATATGCCTGCTCAATAACTGTTCATTAGTTCCCTAGTTCTAACATACTCTGCATATGCCATAATTTAGTATTCATATAAAGTATGACACAGTTTTTGCCTCCAATTTTTTATTCCACTAGGAAAAGACGCAGAGCACTGAGTGTCATGCCGTGTGAGAGATGCTAAGTTAGGCGCGCGTGCAGCGCGCAGGAGGAGCCAGCCTGGACGGCAGACTGAGACGTCAAGGAAACAGGGCAAATTATGCTTGAGTTGAGGCTTTTCTTTGGGGAATTTTTTTAACTGCCATTTTTGTATAACTTCAAAAAAACTTATTCTGAAACATTTGGCAGTAAATGGAAAATGCCATGCCTCTTTACGTTAAGACCTTTGGGTGTCCTTCTCAAATACAGGGACATCTCGTACATACTAATACTGCAATGATCAAAACCAGGAAGTTCAACACTGGGATGATGATGCAGTACTGCCACCTAATCCATAATCCATATTCAAATTTTGTCAATCATGTTAATAATGTGCTGGGTTTGTGTTTTCCCCAGTCGAACATCAATTCCGGGATTACTTATTGCAATTAGCTGCCGTATCTCCTTAGTTTCTTTTTCTTAGTCTCTCTCTTGACCTTGATATTTTTGAGAAGTATAAGACAGTTATTTTGTAATTCAATTTGTGTTGGTTTGATGTTTTGCATGATTGAATTCAGATCCTGGTATCTGCCAGGATCACCAGAAGGGTGATATTGTGCCCTTCCTGGAAGCCTACACATCTCCCTGCTCTATTATTTGATCACTCAGTTCACAGGCTGTTTACTAGGTCTCCGCATTGTGAAGCGATTGGTTTTCCCTTTGTAATTAACTGATAATTATTTTGGCAGAGAACTTAAGTAGTTAAAAACATCGAATTTAAAATATATATTTGTTTTCCACTTTGGGGGTGTTATAAATAAAACTGCTATGGGGAATGCCAGCGGAGGTTTTTATTTATATTGCATCATCAGGAAAAGTCTCTCTGATGAGGTGATGTTAATTAGAAGAAAATAATTGTCCTTAATGCGGGGACCACTTTAGGTTAGGTATTCTTACTTGGATAAGTTACGCTATGTTTGCTTAAAAGAATCAGAACACTCTACCCAAAATGGCCTAAATAATGGGGGTTTATTATCTCCTGTAAGAGGTCTGGAATAAGCTATCCCAGGGTTAATCTGACAGCCTAACTTCTTCATCAAAGAACAGGACTCTTCATTTTTCTGAAGCCATCATTCTCAGCATACTCACTTGGCCTCCGTCAGGTCTGTTCCACTGTGGTTATGAGATGCCTCCTTTGACTCTCAACGTCAGGATTTTGTTAGTGAAGAAGGCAAATGGACTATTAGGTAGACAAGACAGTAGTGTCCAGCACATTAAATGAAAGAAAAAATATGGAAAGAGGTTTTTGCTTCTGCACTCTTCAAGCAATACATTCATTACAAGGTGTTTACTTCTGAGTGTCTACTTCACACTTTTATGTTTAATTAGCCATTATATCATAAAATAGCAAGAGTGTTTGTCATATGTTTAGTATGTTATGACTATTCTTTATCTAAATGAAAATGTTTTTATCTCTTAAAAAGTGTAAGATTACTCCTCTTATTTATCATATTCTTCACAGGTTGATATTGATTCTTTTCTTCCATAACAATCCTACCTGGTTATATGTTTTAAGAACTAAGTTGCAATATATTAATTGATTGATTGATTGGTTGCAGGGTTTTTTAAAATTTATTTAAAAATATATTTTAATGATTATGCTATTACAGTTGTCCCAATTCTTCTCCTTTGCCCCCCTCTACCTGGTACTCTCTTCTCTCCAGCAACCACCCCCTTTAGTTCATGTCCATGGGTCTGCATATAAGTTCTTTGGCCTCTCCATTTCCTATACTATTCTCAACATCCTCCTGTCTACTTTGTACCTACCAATTATGCTTCTTATGCACCTTTTCCCCAATTCTCCCCCTTCCCCCTCCAGCTGATAACCCTCCAAATTATCTCCCTATTTATGATTCTGTTCCTGTTCTGGTTGTTTGCTTAGTTTGTTTTTTTTTTAGATTCAGTGTTGATAGTTGTGAATTGGTTGCTCTTTTAATGGTATAGTATTGATCTTCTTTTTTTTAAACAAGTCCCTTTAACATCTCATGTAATAATGGCTTGATGATGATGAATTCCTTTAGCTTTACCTTATCTGGAAAGCACTTTATCTGCTTTTCCATTCTAAATGTTAACTTTGCTGGACAGAGTAATCTAGGTTGTAGGTCCTTGCTCTTCATCCTTTGAATACTTTTTTTCCAGTCCCTTCCTGCCTATAAGGTTTCTTTTGAGAAATCAACTGATAGTCTTACGGGAACTCCTTTGTAGGTAACTCTCTCCTTCCCTCTTGACTTTATTAAGATTCTCTCTTTATCTTTAATCTTTGGCATTTTAATTATTATATGTGCTTGCATGGTCCTCTTTAGGTCCAACTTGTTTGGGACTCTCTGTGCTTCTTGGACTTGTATGTCTATTTCCTTCACCAGCTTAGGGAAGTTTTCTTTCATTATTTTTTCAAATAAGTTTCAATTTTTTGTTCTACTTCATCTTCTTCTGGCATCCCTATGATTCAGATTATGCCACGTTTAAAGTTGTCTCAGAGGTTCCTAAGCCTATCCTCCTTTTATGAACTCTTTATTTCTTCCTGCTTTTCTGATTAAATGCATTTTCCTTCCTTGTGTTCCAAATCATTGATTTGACTCTTGGCTTCATCCTCTCCACTGTCGGTTCCCTGTAGATTTTTCTTTATTTCAATTAGTGTAACCTTCATTTCTTCCCTTATGTTTTTGCCATACTCAATGAGTTTTTTGAGCATCCTGATTAACAGTGTTTTGAACTCCGCATCTGATAGATAGGTTGGTTATCTTGGTTTCATTTAGTTCTTTTTCTGGGGTTTTGTTCTGTTCTTTCATTTGGACCATATTTCTTTATCTTCTCAGTTTTGCATCCTCCCTGTAGTTGTTTCTGTATATTAGGTAGAGCTGCTTTGACCCCATCTTAGAAAAGGCACCTGTATATTATATGGGGCAGAGCCTTAGGTAATCACCAGGGCCGGGCAACCTGCTTCACTGCTCTGTGGCTCGGGGTGGGGGTGGGGCTTGGAGAGGGAACAATGCTGCTGCCTGGCTTCTGGAGGGATGACTGGCACTTGCCCCATTTCCAGTCACTTCACCCACTTCCCGTATATGACTGGCTCTGTTCCAGCTGTTACTCTGGTGGTGAATCTCAGAGTGGGTGGATTGGCATATGTTTTAAGTCTGAGTCGACCCTTTAAACAGACTCTCCTGAAAATCCAGCAGTTTCTTCCATCACCCCAACCCCACTGGTTTTTATAGCCAGAAGTTACAGAGATTTATCTTCACAGTGCTGGAACCCTAGGATGTATGGTCTGGCTTGGGGCTGGATTTATTCTCTCCCAAGGCAGTCCTCCTGATTTTTATCTACTACATGTGAATGTGGGACCACCCACTCCTCCACTGACACAACCACCTTGCTGCACCATACCACCCATCACTGTGTTTCCTCTCATCTCTGTAATGATGCCTTTCCTACCCATCTGGATGAATATGGCTTCTTTAAATCTTTGGTGTTTGTCCTTCCATATAGATACATTTTCTGACAGTTCTGGTTGTTACCTGAGTTGAGCTATAATTGTAATTCTCTCTGTGGTTGTGTGAGGAAGTGAGGTGTGTCTATCTACGCCTCCATCTTAACTGGATATACTAAGTTGCAATTTAAACTTTCATAAATACTTCTATATCAAAGCTGATATCTACCACTACTTTTGTCCACTTAGCAATTCCATGTTACTTTTGTCCTCAGCCCACTTTTGGGTTGGTAGAGTTTTTTCCTTGATCATTCAAAACTTGTCACTTAAAGTTCTATGTTTTAATGGTTTATGTCAGTTCTACTGACATAAATTCATTACCAGTTTCTCAAAGATTTTGTTATCCATGTTGTAGGATACCTTCTTGTGTCATCTTGCAAATGACACACAATGATATAGTGAACCACCTCAAAATAATAAACAAAATAGTTAATTGAACAGGGTCCTATAGAGTTATGTAGAGAAGGCACATAGATAAATAACATAACAGAGCCCTTCAAAATTAATAAATCTATAAGGAGTTAAAATAGGTAGAAAAGTGCCATAAACTGGGTCAATAAGGTTGTTTTTTTTTTTTTGCCAGAATTTAGAAATTAGAACTAAAATATTCCAGTTTCACTCTCAGTGGTTCTCTTCAACAGATGAGATGTAAAAACTTTAGATGGTAGTGGGATGTTCTTTAGCATATACTGAAAAGCAAAGAAAACCAAATCTCAAAGTGAAAGAGAGAGAACAGAACTTCCCTAGGTTCTGATGGTGTTTATATATGGGAGTGGGCAAAATAGGTTTATAGTTGTCAGTACGCAAAAAGGAGTTTATTCTTGTATTATTACTTAAAAAAAAAAATCCTGACCCAAGAATACATTCACTGATTTGAGAGAAACATTGATGTGAAAGAGAAATGCTGGTTGCCTCCCATATGTGCCCTGACCAGTTATTGAACACCAAACCTAGGCATATGACCCTGGCAGCAAATCAAACCTGCAACCTTCTGGTATACGGGGTGACACTGCAACCGACTGAGCCGCATGGTCAGGGCATTGTTTATTCTTGTATTATACATTTTTCCTTATGAACAACCTCAAACCTGCTTTTACCCACCCTGTATAAACTTGAATATACACAGGTTGTGGACCCTGAGAAAGAAACCAGCAGCCATTTCTAAACAAGGACCTCTCACAAAAACCATACTCAAGGAGAGGCCTGTACTGAGCTGTCTGCCTGCACTGTATTCCTGACATTCGAGTGAGCCCTTATAAAGGAGTTTCTAGAATTATAGTTCAACTCTTAGGGCTGAGACTTGCCCTGTTCAGTTGGAGCTTCACAGCTATATCACCAACAGCATCTTCACTGAACAATCAGAGTGGCTCCATTCTGACCAGTTGGGACAGTGCCTTTTGGACCCATCGCACTGTGAGGATTTAGAGTTTTCATTTGCATGAGAACAAACCAGTCAGGGACCAGGAGTAGGGCGTCTATCTATATAAGTCAGCTCCCCTCTGACTTGAAGAGTGCTCTTCCCCTTTCGAGCAGAGGTTGAAGACTGGGTTCCCCTGGCTAGAGGTGAAACACCGAAGACATGACACAGAAGCTGTCTGCCTGGGACACAGAGAAGCGGAGCAGGGCGGAGCAGAGCAGGGCCCAGCGAAACAGCCCAGTGAACGCACAAAGCAGAGAGGAGCAGAGCAGGCAGACCGGAGCCAAACACAGCTGTTTAGGTGGGGAGTGGTCCTTCCTCAGGGCTGCCTCATCCCACAGTTGCCTCCTTCCCCATAGCTATGCCGTTTCGCAGCCAGGCTGCACAATTGAGCTGTTTGAGCTGAATACCTCCTTCACACCCAAACTGGGGATTTCTGTTGGTATTGAATTGGGGCCCATAGCCATCCATTGACAGGATACATACATTTTATGTCTAGCTCTAGTCTTTCTAGAGGAGCTTGGCTTAATTCTTACCCTTGGATTATAAAATTCCCATTATGTTTACAAAAATCCCTCACTTACATCGCCTTTAAAATTTCTCCTTAATAGAGCTTGGGTTATTACGTTTAACTTGCATTCTGTAAGTTCTAACTCTACCATGTTTTTCTAAATTATTTCAGAATGCACACCTGCCTTCTGCCTCTGCAGAGTCTGAGAATATGTTTTTCAGGGATCAGGAAAGTCATTCATCTATTTACTTTATTATATAAAATTATTTGTCCATCTGGTTTTGACAAATTCACCTAAAATCTTTTTTTTAAATAGAAGTTTAGCAAACCATTTTCTTGTGCTTAAACATAAATGAATGTTTATGCAATTAAAAGAGATGGGAGAAGCTTTTATTTAATAAGGCCACACCAAGCCTACAATCTATAAAATGTGACATAAATATCTGTGGAAGATAAAATTTCCTGAAATTTAAAATGTACTGTGTCTAATCCACAGGGAGATATTCCACATGTAGTTGATTGAGAGGTAACTGAGTTTCAATTTGTCAAATACTTTTACATAAAAAATAAAATTATGAACCTAAAAGCATCACTTTGGAGAAGCTAGGTAGAATTTAACTATGTGCACAACACATTCAAGTTCAAGTCAGAAGGGATAACTCAGAAGTTTGGTTTATTTTGGCATTTGAAGGTTCTAGCAAATAAGTCTAAATACAAATTTGGAAAGAATTAAAATAATTATTTTTCCACTGAAGTTTGGGTTTCCAGACGGGTCATTTACTATGCTTTGTTCCAAGTGACTGTTTTCAAACATCCCTTAAACATTCATATTGCGTTGAAAAACTCATGGCAAAAACAAGTCTTTGATTAGGGAGCTAGCAATAATTTTACGATGGCAGACAAAAATTTTTTAAAAATTAGTTATCAAGGGAATCCTCTCTCTCATAACACCGTTACCATTTTTGGTCACAAAATGGGCTTTATTACATTATTTGCAACACTGTCCAGGCTGTCGAGCTACCAAAAGAGTTGTACTAACTATATTTTTTAATGAGTGTTTCATTGATTTAACATATGTTGGACATCATGCTTGTATTTATTTTACCTAATTATAATTTCTTTGAACCTTTTCCCTGAGGTAGTTTTAATGTGAAGGTCAAAATTTGAAACATTTAATGAAATAAATAAATGTTCTTAGTAACACAATAATTTCCTAGAAGAATAAATGTTTCCCAAAATAACTCCCTGAATCGTAAATATAACTTTTATGTTGAGATAATCAGCAGTAATTTTAAATAATTTAATGCATGAAACTAGCCTGTAGATACATATATGTGCATTTGATTTATACACAAACATACAAGGAGGGACACAAACACACACAAACAGGAATTATTATCTGCTGGCCGGCCCCTTATAGCACAGGCTTCCCCCACTAGATGAGTGTTCTAGGAACCCATCTGTATCAGTGTGTAGCAGCTGGTGGTGTGGTGAGAGGCTGCATTCGGCTTCAGTGAAATTTTTTTTTTTTTGAAGACTTTCAACATGTTTGCCCATTTCCTGATGAGTGATTTACGAGCACAGCTGCCCACACTGTTCTGAGTGTTCACCAGTTTTTGACAGAAAAAGGCATGACTCCCATGCCCCAACCTCTCTAGTTACCTGATCTTACCCCAAGAAACTTTTTTGTTTGTTTGTTTGTTTCCTGGATGAAAAAAGTCCTTAAAGGAAAACATTTTGCCAATGTGGAAGAGGCGAAACAAAAAATGTCAGAAGCACTAAAAGGCATCAAAGTCAACAAGTTCAAAAACTGTTTCGAGCAGTGGAAAAAAAGTCTCAGTTGGTGTATTGCAACAAATGAAAAGTAATTTGAAAATGACTGAAGCTTAAACATGTCAGAATAAATACACATTTTTGTATATGTAAATTCTGGTGTTTTTTGGGGTCCCCCCTCATACACTTACCTGAATTCAACAAATATTTTTGAGTGCTTACTATAACATGGAAATTGGAAGTGTCACAGTTAAAAAGTTAATTATAGCTTCACTCTCATCATTATTATACTGAGGGATATGCAGAAAAAAAGTTTCAATAAGCAGTATATACTGTAAAAATATTGGGGAAATGGCTGAGAAAGGGATATATGGCAACGCACAATGCACATTTACTCAGTGACATAGTCCATGACATAGCTCTTGCTCATCTTCTCTAGTCACATTAGTGCTTGCTCATAAATCTTAGAAATAAATAGTTCTTTTCTAAACAACTCAACTTTTGCCTCAATATTATAATATTTTATTTCTTCATATCTACATGCAGATTATTTCCGACACCTAAAATGTCCATAGTTTTAAATTCCATTCACTTTGTAAAACTCAGGGTATTTTGTTTTGTTTTTGGTTTTTTGGGATTTTTTTTTTTCACTTCTGGTCATCAGACTGACACTAGATTTTCCCTCCAACCAAAAATATACCAGCAGCTGTTTTTGACATGGGACAACAGAGAGAATATGAGTCCTAAAGAGAAATACACAGTGAGCTTCAAGACCATCCCATAGTTCTGCTTGGAGGCATTTTACTACCTTAGTAGAAGGAGAAGGAGCTGAAGTGAGGAAGAGAGATCAGAATTCAAAGCTGTTAAAGTGAAGTGGCTGACAATTTAGGGGTAAGATTCCTTAAAAAAAAAAAAGGCTAAACGGAAATGACCTCAGATAGAAATTTAAAGCCACTAGAAGTAATAAGGAGCATCAATCAAAAATAACAAATACAGCATTGCTCAACATCTGACCTAGTCTATATTTACTTCTTTTCTTATTTATTTTCTGCCCTTACAATGCACATAAACTCTGAAAAGGAAGGGCCTTTTGCCTCTTTTGTTCATGCTGTACCCTTAATATGAGAATGATTGACACATAGTAAGTGATCAATAAATATTTATTGAATGACTAAGTGAATTTCACATAACTAGAATTTGCAGGATAAGAAAAGGTAGAGGGAAAAAAATAGGATTTCAAATCAGTTATGATTGTATAAGGTCAACTCATATACCTGTATCACTATGTTCTCAAGCTGGCCTTTCTTTTGGCCAAAACGTGATTGCCAGTAGCCTCGACTAGAGAAAGTTTCCTTGTCTTTGTGCAGAAGAATAGAGGAAAATACAGTCTTCCATTTGTGGAATAAAATTCCTGCTTTCCAGTGTGTTTGGGCTACATTACATCAAGGGTCAACCTATAGAATAAAAATAACCATTGCTAGAATGCTATACAGTAAGTGGATTAAGCCTGATTTCCTAAATCAGTCACTGGGTTTAGATATGGGATTAGATAATTAGTTTAGGCTGATCAGGATTAACATCTGGGGCTAGAAAGGGACTCAACTTTCCTTGAGTCATATAGACTGTTTAGAGGAAAACTTAGAAACCTGAAAAATCACAGGTTCCTTACAGAGGTAAAAGGAAGCAATTGATGCTGTGTAGGTAACCAATATTACCTAACATATATATTTTTTATTACACATGGTTTTCAAATATTTTATTTTTAGTAATGCAACAAACATCAAAATAAAAGGTTCTTAAAAACTTCTTTATTTTATCAGATAGTAGTCTAAAATTAAAAATGTGTGAAGACAGTTTAGGAAACTTTTATTGACCAACTAAGAACATATAAACAAGTAAGTACTGGGAAAAGAGAACTAGGTTGAGCCTATGAGTCCAACATTGTATTCATAGCTCTACACACAGTTTTGGGCACAAACAAGATGCTCAATTAATACTTGATGAATGAGTGAATGAATGAATGAATTCAGGTGTTTGTTTTGTATAGAGAAAAGGATAAGCTGTAGAAATGCACATTGTTTCCAGGTAAGACTGTTTCTATATTATTTAGTTATTCTCATGACATAAGATTTACCAGAATATTTCTAGGGGAAACAAGCCTGAAGACTGGGGGTTAAACTTCACCATCTTGTCATGTGTATTATCTTCCTTCAACCTGTTGTTTTTCCTCGTTCTGCTTTATTGTGGGTTAATTGAAGATTTTGCATTAATGCATTTTTATCTCCACTATTAACATACTATTTACACATTTTGTCATATTATGTTGATTGATCTATATTTTAGATATACATTTAGTTAGTCAGAATCATATTTTAAACAATATTGTAAACTATGTCACAACTAGTGTTAGGACCTTATAAGTGTGCATTCCCAATTCTTTTCTCCCATTATTTGTACTATTGGCACCATATATTTTTCTTTATACTTGCTGTAAACACACAGTATATTGCTGCCCTTTTTCCTTTTTGACAGTAATGATTTAGAGTAATTAAAAAATTATTTTACTTTTATTTATTCTATTCCCAGTGTTCTTCGTTTCTTAGTAAAGTTTCAAATTTCAGTTTGATATAATATTTCTTCCACCCGATAAACTTCCTTTAACATTTCTTGTAGTAGAAATCTGTATGCAATCAATACTGTGTTTTATCTTATAAAACATAATTTATATTTTATTTTTGAAAGACACTTTTGCTGGGTAGAGAATTAGGGAAGGACAATATTTTTTATAATTTTTGATGAGAAATCAGTTATAAGACATTTATTCCTGATTGTGATGCAACTATTTGCAGAACTTTCTCTTTTTTTCTCTCACATTTTCTAATAATGGCAAGCCCAGGTGTGCTCACCCACTCTCCATCGCATGGAGAGTTATTTATCCTGTTTGTTGTTTTTTGGGCTTCCTGGTTATGATTATTTGCAGAAAAATTTTAGCCAATTATTTTCAACATTTCTTCTGTCCTAATCTTTTCTAACTCTCCTTCTAGAATTCCAGTGAGACAGTGGTTAGTTTGTTTTTTAATTAAAAAAAAATTTTTTTTGGTATTGTCCCTCAGCTATTGGGTGCCTTGTTTTCAGTTTTTGTTTGTTCATTTGTTTTTCCTACATTTTTTTTTCCTTTGTGGTTCAGCTTGGGTAATTTCTATTGACCTATGCTCAAGTTCACTGATTACTGTGTTGAGGCTACTACTGAGACAATCAGCAACCTTTACAGTTATAGTGTTACTTTATAGTTTTCATATTACTATGCTATTCATTTTTATCATTTCCATTTGATTCTTTCTTATAGATTCCTTCTCCCTAGTGAAACTAGCCATCTAAACTTGCATCTTGTCCACCTTTTTCTTAAGACTGTAATATATTAATCACAAAAATTTAAAATTCTTTGTCTGCTTCGACATCTGTGTCAGTCGTTCACATGTGTTTGTATGTGTTGCCTTTTCATATTGATCATATTTTGTTTGTAGAAAGTCAAATATCTTGTATAGCAGAGGAGAGACTCAGGTAAACAGTATTGATGCTTATAAATGGACATAATTTTCCGCTAGATTTTTGCTGTGAGTTTGGAAGTTTGTGTTAATCTAGCCAGCAGTTAGGCAGTTCTGCTATTGTTGTTGCTATTTGCCTTTAAAGGATCACAGTTTTAAAATTTCTCTAGCAATGTATTGTGCTAAAAGTGGAGTCTGCCTTCCCAAAGTTTTGTTTTTGTTTATTTTTTTTTCTCAATTTTTACTCCACCGTCACCATTTAATCTCCCCTTTTGTGCGGTAGCACAGAGATGGACTGTCTGCTGCAACTTACCAGCGGCACTTCACCAAGGCTTTGGCTTGATGCTCTTTAGCCTGGTGGCAGGGTGTATAAGAGGGTAGAGTCCAAGAGTCTCCAGGAGGTGGCTTCTAAAGTGATCCTGCTCTTCCTCCAGCTCCAGTGCTTGCTAAAAATATATTCCTGTCCCTTTTCTAGGGCCAGAGGAGTTTCTGTCCTTTCCTTTGCCACATGCAATGGGTTTTGATCAGCGCCCTGAGGACAACAGTCTTTGTTGCCCTTCTCTCTGTAGATAAGGCTTTTGTTCCAAAAAGGAGATAGGGGAAAACAGTGGGATGGGGTGGGGCAGGAGGAATTGTTTCATGCTCCCTTTATAGTGTCTGCTTCCCTTCCTAGTCCTACGTAAGGAAAGCTGTCTCCCGGCTGGGCCCTCACCCCTTCTTGCCTTTTAATACCTCCTGGGTTTCAAGGCGGACAAGGCTGCTAGAGCAGGAGTCCTCCACTCCCACAGCCGTGGCCTCCAAAGCTTCCCCTCCCCCCACCTGTCTGCATTCTGCCTCTAATTTAAGCTATACTAGCTGAGTTCTTAGTGGAGTCTGGTAACATCTGCCTTTGGTCAGGAAATGGTCCAGTTCAAGATAACTGTGAATTTGAACCAGGTATTTTGTTTAGGTAAGTGTAGGAGCAGTACTCCTAGATTTCCACACCCTGGAGCTGAGACCAGATTTCAACAAGACTACGGATACACACACACATACATACATATCTATCTATCTATCTATCTATCTATCTATCTATCTATCTATCTATCTATAGATATATATATGTAAATCTATAGATAGATAGATATATTTAATTACAAACTGTACACAAGGCACAATTTCTTTAGGAATCAATAATTCTCTTTATTATTGTGAAATTAGTGACTCGATATTAATGAAAACGAGGAATCCATTATAAATTTACCGAGTAAATTGATAAGTTCCACAGGTGACACTCACATTTACATGTTTTTCTTGAGGCTGCATATGTCACCTAGACTGTAATTTCTGTAAAGGTATTTTAGTAAAATAAAAAATAAGGCTTATGGTTTATATTATTGACTGACTATCATGTAGGATCTCTTCTGAAAAATCTGAAAATCTCTAGGAATTTTTGCAGAAGTAGTAATTGAAAGCAATCAAAAATGGCATAAGTTTCAACTTTTTAAATGTAGTAGCTGGTTAATGGTTGCCTTTTCTATGTCTGCCTGTTGGTTTCAGACACTGTATTCAATTGGCCAACATTGGAGAGCTGATGTATCTGAGAAGAAAATGTGATCCTTGAGAACCTGGAAAAATATTTGGTAATGTTGAGGGTAAAAAAAAACCAAAATAAAACAGGGGCCCTGGCCAGGTATCAGGTTGGTCAGAGCATCGTCCTGATACACTAAGGTTGCAGGTTTGATCCCCAGTCAGGGAACACACAAGAATCAACCAATGTATGCATAAATAAGTGAAACAAATGAATGTTTCTCTCCCCGCCTCCCCCTAAAATTTAATAAATAAATTTTTTTAAAAGAAAAATGGTTATACCTTTTCTTAGGCACAAGCCCTTACAAACAATTCCTTGAATCAGATAAACACTCCTTAAATATGTTGCCAAATCAACCTAAAGTTCAGACTACATGTGTAGAAAATACTATTCTGTTGTACTGTATTGTATTGTAGTGTATTACATTTTTTCTTTGATTTAATCTTTATTATATTTTTTCCCTATTATCATTTGGTCCCGTTATACCCCTCTCCTCTCTGCAATCGCCACACTGCTGTCCATGCCCGTGAGCCCTTTTTCCTTTTTGCTCAATCCCTCCACCCCCAAATCACCCCCCACTAGCTGTCATCTGCTTTCTATGTATGAAGTTGTCTCTGTTTTGCTTGTTAGCAGTTTTTTCATTAGAGTCCACATATGAGTGAAATCATGCAGTATTTGTATTTCTGTGACTGGCTTCACTTAGTATAATGTTCTTTATGTCCATCCATACTGTCGTAAAGGGTAAAATGTCCTCCTTTTTTATAACCAAGTGGTATTACATTGTAATTTTTTAATCCTCACCCGAGGATATCTGTGTTGATTTTAGAGAGAGAAAGGGAGAGGGAGAGAAGCATCCATGTGAGAGAGAAACATCCCGTACCCGCTCCACTGGTGATGGAACCCGAAACCTAGATGTGTGCTCTGACTGATTATCGAACCCGCCGACTTTTGTGTAAGGGACAAGGCTCCAGCCAGCTGAACCACTCAACCATGGCAACTACTGTATTTTTTAAATTACTGCAAAGTCCTATGTCTTTAAAAAAGACAGAAAATTTTAAAATCAACTTGGAATTTTGCTTTTTGAGTCTAGTTTAAAAGAAAAACACAGAATAAAAAAATCAAAAGGAGGTTTTTAAATATTATTATGACATCTCTCTTTTCTTTGGCAGGAGAAACCATAACTTTGTGTTCACAGGCAGAGCTAAAGTTTCTAGTGCATTCATGGAAGATAGGCTGCCACTCACATATGATAAAAGGCCAGGCTTGATTTTCAAAATTTAGTGAAAGGCAATCAGATGTACCAGAATGTTTCTGATTCAGCCAAGAGGTTTTGAGCACATCGCATCAAAATTTAGAGAGACTATGACAGGACATACTTAGAGATAGTATTTAAATTCAAGTGATTGGGAAATATTTACCCTTAAAATTCAGAGGATCCATAAAAATCATCAAGTGTGACCTTACCCAAATGTAGTCCATGGATCAAGCTCACTGGAAATATCTGAAAAATATTTTAAAATTTAGGGAATTTTGGCTTTTATCTCTGAGAGAGAATTCAGTATGCATTTTGCGATTGCTTGGAAAGTACCCCTCAGTTTGGTGTCTCAACAAGAATTTAGGACGACTACTTACATTTCAACTTATATTCTATTCTCTAATTTTAATTTAATTTATGACCTTTGATGACTAAGATTTAATAATGTAAGTTAGTTATATTGTGGCACAAACAATGTTTAAAGTTTAAAAAAAAATAGCAACCATTTCTGAAAGCTTTTTGCTCTACAATTCACTTGAGGTGAGCTTCTGTTCTGTTGCTAATCTGTAATATCACCATCTAGTGGCAAATTCCTCTCATTGCAAGCACGCAGTCCCTGGAGCCCAAGAAAGATTTCCCAAGATAAATGACCAGGCAAATTCACCTCAGACACAAAATATGGCAGTGTGATTTTGTCTATATCAGGCAACATGGCACATGTGGTAATATTCCTTCTAGATACATAAACGTGAACTAATAGCTGGGAAAGGAGTAAGAATTCATGCTACATCATTAAATTGAGTAGTTAAGTGACGGGAAACTGAACAGATTGTGTGCTGCATTTTCTTTCTATCTTATCCCATTTACATTGACAACGTGTCATACTTCTACTTTTATGAAGAGAAATTTCATGAAACATCCCTAAGGAAGCAGCAATGAATGATAGGAATAAGAATAAAGTTCTGCATAAGTTTTCATTTAATAAGTTTTACAAATTCTGCTTACTTCCTGCAGAACTGGGCAGAAAGAGTTCCTCCTGGAATCTACTCCATATTCACTACTTTTCATTACTTACCTTTCTAAAAACATTTTGGAATCTTCATGAAAAACATAAATGCATCTTATGGAAGTAATGTGAGCTCTCTCATCCCTGCCGTGCAAGCTGCTTGTCTCAGCTAAATTTTGAGATGTTCCTTTTGGATTTTGGGCCAGTTGGTTTATGGCTGGAGCCAGTAGTCTCCACATGGGAGGTGGGTTTTGGAGAAAGTAAGTATATTATGTCCTGGTCAAAATTAACACTAACATCAAGATTTTATTGTGTTTAAAATTATACTGGTGGGTATTAACACCCATCAATTAATGTCTCATGCTTTCTAGGAATCCCTTATTGCTGATTTCTTCTAAGAGGCCATCAATTATAAAATATAGCATTATTTTATGTACAAATAAGGAAAAATATTGCCAATTTAATCATGATAGACCATCAATTATAAGGTTTACTCTAATTTCAAAGGTGTTAAATTATGTTTAAAATATGTTCATATTTTTGAAATAAGGTAAATAAAATTCTGATAATGAGAGAGTTAGGAATGAAGACTGCGGTGATATTAACTCAACATTTAGGCATTGCTATCAACCAGCTAAAGTGGAGCACTGAACAAATGGAACACAGAATAGTCATGTTTTGATAGAAGAGGAGGAAGAGAAAGATAAATTCCAACTGCTTCACAAGGTTGACTCAGCCCAGCTTTATTTAGACCATACAATCTCCTTTGAACAACTCCTTTTAGCAATGTTTATTTAAAGAGGTCACTATTTGAAGTTAGCATACTGAATTCCATAGCTGTTGACCCTTTGGAAAAATAACTGACTCTGAGAAAGGTTAGGAAAGGTGGGAAAAGTCATGAATAAAACCTTTTCAAGCTAGAAAGAGGTCAAAGTAGAGCGTGATCAAAGACACAGATGAAATGCTGAAGAATGCAGATAAAGGTAAAATAATGAGCACCGGAGACACCAATAAAAAGAGAAATGCTTTCTTAAGTGTCTAGGTGCGGCTGCACCCCCAGGAAAGAGCTTCTCAGACACTCTGTGGGAAGGGCTTGACTCAACACAGTTCATACACAGCAGCAGTAAAGAAAACAAAGGAAGCAGATGCTGAGTTTAAATTCTAAACCAGGCCATCTTATCCTGGATGTTAGAGCTCCGAGCAGAGTTACGGAAACGAATTCCTTTTTTCCCCCTTGAAATGAGTATTAGAGTTTATAGTAATACAACTATGTTTTTAACTCAAGAGAGTGAAATAAAACTAACCTAAAAATTCTACCCAACCTCAAAAAAGAAAACTATGAACTGAATCGATGGCTAGGGGCAAAACAGGATGTTTCTGAGGCTGCATTTCAAGAGAATAACTATGTTTAATACTAGGAGAATTATACAGTATCTACCTAATATCATCTGAAAGAGTAGGAAAAAATGTCTTGATTATTTTTTCTCAGGGGTCTGACATTTATCATCAAATAATTTATTTGTGTTTTCATGTGGTTGTGTTTGTAATTTCAAAATTCTAAGATAAAAATATTTCAGACATAGGATGTTACATATTATGCCATATTCCTTATTAGGTTTGTTTTA
This sequence comes from Mormoops blainvillei, assembly GCA_004026545.1. Classification (NCBI taxonomy): domain Eukaryota; kingdom Metazoa; phylum Chordata; class Mammalia; order Chiroptera; family Mormoopidae; genus Mormoops; species Mormoops blainvillei. The sequence continues at coordinate 28,490 of PVJD01005183.1, read as the reverse complement.
TTTAATAAAGTTGCTAGAGAACTTGAAAATTATGTAGCATAACCACACCTTGTGTGATTGACCTTGGAGTTAATAATTATGGGGGAAGGGAGGAGGACACCAACAAACTGAAATTAAATTTTATTTTATTTTATTTTATTTTTAATGAATTTATTGGGGTGACACTGGTTCACGCTATTGTACAGGTCTCAGGTGCACAGTTCTAAAACGTATCATCCGTACATTGTGTTGTGTGTTTGCCACCCCAAGTCAAGCCTCGGTCCATCGTTCATCACCATTTATCCCTCCTTTCCCCGCACATACCTCCCTCCCACCCCCTCCCCCTGAAATCACCACACTGTTGTCCCTGTCCATGAGTTTTTCTCTTTCTTTATTTTTTTTGGTTCAATCCCTCCACCCCCTCCCACCCGGCTCTACACGCCCCCAACAACTGTCAACCTGCTCTCTGTGAATCTGTCACTATTTAACTCTTTAGTTCATTTTGCTCATTAGATTCCACATATGAATAAAATCATATGGTACTTGTATTGACTGGCTTACTTCACATAATAATCTCCAGGTCCATTCATGCTGTTGCAAAGGGTAAGAGTTCCTTCTTGTTTTACAGCCCCATCGTATTCCGTTGTGCAAGTGTACCACGGCTTTTTTATCTACTCATTTACCGGTAGCCATTTGGATTACTTTCAAATCTTTGCTATTGTAAATAATGTTGCAATGAACATAGAAGTGCACATATTTTTTTCAAATTAGTGTTTCAAGTTTCTTTGAATAAATTCCCAAATGTGGAATCTCTGGGCCATGAGGTAATTCCATGTTGCGTTCCAGTGGCTGCCCCAATCTGCATTCCCACCAACGGTGTGTGCACAAGGGTTCCCTTTTCTCCACATCCTCGCCAACACTTGTTGTTTGTCAATTTATTAATGATGACCATTCTGACAGGTGTGAAGTGATAGCTCATTGTGGTTTAATTTGCATCTCTCTGATGATTAATGATGTTGAGCATCTTTTCATATGTCTGTTGGTTATCTGCATGTCCTCTTTGGAGAAGTGTCTACTCAGACCCTTTGCCTGTTTTATAATTGGATTTTTTTTCAAGTTGAGTTTTATGTTTTTTATAAATTTTAGATATTAACCCTTTATCAGCTGTATTGGCAAATATGTTTTCCCATCCAGTAGCTTGTCTTTTCACTTTGTTGATGGTTTCCTTTGCTGTGCAAAAACTTCTCATTTTTTCTACATTCTCAAATATAGTCCCATTTGCTTATATATTTTTTGTTTAACTTAAAATATACTAGATGTTCTACTAAGCATTTTATATGCAATTTCTAAATTCTCATAAGAACATTGTTAAATAAATATTATTATCATCTTTATTTTACATAAGGAGACATCGAGTCTCAGAAGTGTTAAATAACTCGCTTAATACACTTAGCTAGTCAGTGGAGAAACTGGGTCCGTTCAGGGCACCTCCACCAAAATTTCTGTGAATCCACATCTACATATGTTTGAAGAGAAAGAAACTGAGCCAATGGTTAGAAAGGCACCAAATATGCTTTTTTTCATCAGAATATTTGCTAGAGTCACCCAAAAAGTTGTAACATCTATTGGTTAATAAACTCAGCTCAAATTTTCCTAATTAAATTTGCATTTATTGACTATTTATGGTAGAGTAGGTTATTATATCTATCTCATTTAATGTTTAAAATAACTGTAATATAGATATTTTAATAATCATCATCTCTGGTTCATACAGTTGGTGTACAGCAGGGCCGGGTATCTAACCCACTTCTTCAGAGCTCAGGTTATGGGCTTTCAATAAACTATAATACCTCAATGGTATGTTTCACACAGGACTTTGTAAAGACTGCATGACCTTTTTCAAAATATTTGCTTTTAATAATGAATGCAGCAAGAACGTCTTTCTTTCCTACACCCACTCTGCTATTTAAGTGTCATGAATGACATTTTCTTACCAAAATTAATTCATGACTATAATTTTAAAAATTCAAATTCCTATGCAATAAAATTATTTTTTCTAGACTTAATCTGAGATTGATGGTTAGGAATCACTGCATTACCATAAATATTACAGTTGTTAAGAAGATGTTTACTTTTGGACAATAAGATATCTCAGAGAGTTACAGGGAGTGTTAACACCTTTAAAAATCACAGGTTGAGTATATAGAGCCAGAATATGCCATCTAGCAATTTCTCCATGCATCCTCAAATATTTATTGAACATGGATGTTCTGTGCAGTATTCTAGGTGCTGGGAATATAGTAATAAACAAAATTTTGAAAACTGCTGCCCTCATGGAGTTTATAACAAGCAGAGAGAGACAGACAATAATGAGATAATTAATTAAGCGTATTGGATGCTACGTAGCGATAAATACTAAGGAACAAAATCACGGCTGAGCAAAATTTTTCTGTAAAGGGACAAGTAGTAAATATTTTAGGCTATCTAAGCCCAAGAGTTTCTGTCACAACTCCACAAAACTGTCTTTGTAGAATGCAAACAACTATAGAATACATGTAAATAAATGGGAGTGGCTGTGTTCCAATCTAACATGATGAAATAATGGAACCCAGCAGGCGGGCATCTGAGGGAAAAGTTTTCTCGATGGAGGAAACAGGAAGGGTAAAGGCACCGAGACAGGGGCTGGGCTGGCAAGTTCAGAGATCAGTGCAGGCCAGTGTTGCGTACAGAGTAGAGTGGGCAGGAGTGAGTTGCATGTAACAAGAGATGCGGTCAGATGTAGGAACTTAGAGAGCAGAGTAAGTAATCAGATTTTATTCCGTGTGAACTAAGAAGTCATGGAAATATTTTGAAAAGAAGAGTGGCATGGTAGGTCTTCTGTTTTAAAATGATCTCTCTGGCTACTGCATAAATAGACCAAAAGGGAGCAAGAGCAATAAGAATGATTACATGAAGATCGCAGTTATTTGTAGGAGAGGGAATGTTGTTTTGGATCAGAGAAGGGGTGCTCTAGTTGATGAAAAGTAGCTGAGTTCTAGAAGGATTTGGAAGGTGTTAATATCAGGATTTCCTTAAGGGTTGGAGGTGTAGCATGAGTGGAAAAAAGAAGGATGAGATTTGAGGCTTCAGCAATAGCTCTGGGAAAGACTATGAGAGGCATATGGTTTCTTTTTATCAAGAAGCAAATGCGTATCAATTGGTCAGTTTTAAATACATAAAATGTTGGAAAGGTTGTTTTAGATATCTGTGAACACATAGGAAATGCACTGGTTCCCTCTCAGTACTTTACTGATATCAGTAGGTCATGTGGCAATGGGGAGAAAAGAATCCAGAATTTCCGTCACTTATCAAAATTTGTTCAGAGTCATGATTAAAACATCACTGGGACTTTTGAATTAAGACACACATACATGAAACATAATATTGGCTCTGCAATTTGATAACTATGCAAACACAGATTATCATTTAATTCCTCTATGCCTTAATATTCCTAATTGTAAAATAAATACAATAGTATCAAACATGAGAGTTGTAAGAAATAAAGGAAAATAGTGATAAAAAAACATTGAACACAATGTCTGGCAAATAGTAAAATCTAAATTCATATCTGATATGCTTATTGTTATCCATTATGGAGAAAAGTAAGTATGCTTCAACTCTATTACCTTTAATTTATGAAAAATAATACTCACATGAAAAGGCATCAAGTAAAATGTAGTCTGCAATGTATTGACTTTTGCTCCAGAAAAATTCTGATCTAGGAGTTTATTCAGCCTCCCAACAGACAAGAGCTCCTGTATTTTCAATCATTAAAAATTCAAGCCCTCGAAACAGGCTTGGCATTGTTATTTTTTTTTTAGAGGTGGATAGATTATTGCTGTCGGTGAGCACAAAGAATTGAGAAAGGAACAATGAAAGAAGGAAAAAGAAGGGAGAGAAAGGGAGCAGGTACAGCAAACAGGGAGCAAGTTTCTGAGTGCTGGTATCCTAAAACTGAAAACGTTGCTCGTGTGTACATTTATTTTTACAGAACTTTGTTCTTCTTCTCTATCCTCTCTCACAAACTTATCCCGTATCAGTTTGCAATTTATATCCTGCGTGATAAACCATGACAAATAGACTGACTTATTTTTCCATGCAATCAGTCCCCTCAGTGCTTTAATTACTTGATAAAACGAAAACATGCTGACGCTTCTTCTCATAGAACATCTATTTGTATTGTCATGTATTATAAGATAGCAGGGGTGTTACTTTCACTTACACAATTGGCATTTGGTATAAAATATTATTTAGGCTCATAATGCAGATTATTTGTGTTGAGGTTCACCCATTCAAAGGATTTTCAAGGACAAAAACTTGTAAATATGAAAATAAATTACATAAGAATTGTCTGAAATATATGGTCTAGTTTCCCAACTCTATATGGCCCAGGGTTTTCTCTGAAAGATAAAGTTCCTTTGATATAAAGACTACTAAAGATACGCCAGAATATCAATTTTCATGGAAAAGTTAAGTTCAAGATATCTATTAATATATGTATTATATATATATACCTATTAATACATACCGTGCTAGTCACTGTTTGCACATATTCTTCTACATTCACTTCCATGTGTTATTATAGTAGCTTATATTTAAATAGTTTATTAACTAGAGCCTCAATTTATTTTTTCCTTTCAAATGGAAAAAAAAATGCTAGTGGAAATTTCATTTGTAACAAAACTTAATTCTGGATTTTACTTTTGATTACATCCAGGGTTTACTTTGATGTTTCAAACTGAGTTTCAAAGACCATTTATTCAGTAAATTTTGAAAGTAGAAACATACTGAAACTTTTATCCCACTTGGTAAGCAGCCATCCTTTAGTTTTATCCAAGTTTTCCCATGAAAATGCCAATCGGGAATAAAACTGACAAATATATTCAATCAAAGATGGAATTTTTTTGCTCTTAAGTTGCAAATGGCCTCATTAAAATAAAAGCACCACCTTAGGGATTGCATAAAGCAGAGTATTGGTACCTAAATGGTATTTATGACCAGGCTAAATGTAAAGTGAATTAAAATTTAAAGGATTATAGTCAGGTAGGCCACAGACATCTGTAGAGAAATGTCCATTAAGAAGATGAAAGAACCAGCGGTCCCTGGTGACAGGCACATGTCAGGGTAGCGGTCGGCCATACCTATACACTTAGTGCCACAGCAAATGAGAAACACATTGCCCAAGGAGGGGAGCACTTAGGAGAGATTTATTTTAGACTAAGAAAAAAAATCGTGAAACTAACATTTTGGAATTCATATTCATCATTGTCATCCAAGTCAAAAGAACGGGGAAAATAAGATGTGGGCTGATAATAAATATTATCACATATGTGTTTATAGATACTGTATACACTCTACCTCGTGGTTGTATTTATAGAGTCAATTGAAAGCATAATCTTTTAAGAGTGTCATTATGTCTATGGTGCTATAACCACAAAGAGGAGCTGCTGCCCAGCTACAAATAAAGGCCTGGTTTAATGAAAAAAAGAGAGAGAAAGTGAGAAAGAAAGAACAGAAGAAAGAAAAAGGAAGAAAGAAAAAAGAAGGGGGGGAGGAAGGAAAGAAGGAAAGGAAAGAGAGGAAGGAAGGAAGAAAGGAAGGAAGGAAGAAAAGAAAGGAAAGGAAGGCAAAAAGAAAAGAAGAGAAGGAAACTTTGGAGTCCTAATACATCAATGGGACTCATTCCTTTCATATGGAAATGAGTCACAAATCAGTCACTATTTTATCATTTTCATGACACAGTGCTATCCTGTGTATGCAGCATACATCCAATACATCTGCCTCGTGAATACATTGCAGACTGCATTTTACTTGATACCTTTTAATGTGAATACTATTTTTCATAAACTAAAGGTAATAGGTTCGAAGCATACTTTCTTGTCTCCATATGATAGCAAGCACACCAAATATGAATTTAACATTTACCATTTGCCAGACACTGTGTTCAATGGTTTTGATCATTATTTTCTTTATTTCTCACAACTCTCATGATTGATACTATTTTATCTATTTACAATTGGTTCCACAAAAATTACAATCTAAAAGTTTATCCAGCTTCCAAAAAGACAAGAGTTCCCTCCTGTATTTTCACTCATTAAAAAATGTTTTTTGGATATTTGGGTTTCCTCTCTGAATAACTTCTATTTATTTATTTACATTTTAAGAAGAGTTTTTTATTGAATTCACTGGGGTTAACATTTGTTAATACAATTAGATAGGTCTGGAGTGCACGATTCTATAATACATCATATTTATATTTTATTGTGTACTCATCACCCAAGTGAATTCTCCATCCATCCTGATTTATCCCAACTTTACCCACCTCTACTTGCCCTACCACCCTTCACCTGTGACTATGAGTTTTGTTTTGTTTTTTGCTAATCCCTTCCCCTATTTCACCCAGCCTCCCCGCCCCGTTCCCCACTGAAAATAAATGTCATTACTAGGTCTTGCGAGAGTTTAGATTCAAGCTCAAGTTGATCTGTTACCCTCAAGGGTTACAGACCCAGTAACCCTCAAGGCTCAGAGATTCAAAGGGAGAAGAGTGATTGTCACATTCAGGCTTTATACACCTCATCACCATCTTCGTTGTCTGCTTTATGAAATGACAGGTATTTCCTCTTCCGAACCAAGAAAGAACATTAGGAACAAAACTTGTGTCACACAATTTAGAATTTCAACAAAAAATTAATTTACCTCTGAGTTAAAAATAATAATAAAGGTAGGGAATAATAAGAAAACAAAAGGAGTCTGTTGAAGTGGTTATTATCTTGCACCCTGTTAATGTTATTAAGTACTAACATTTCATTGCAACCAAATACGTATTTACTGAAAAATATTTTTCTCTGTAGCGTACCTTTGTGCATGAAACTATCATCTAAAATAGATATTTAAAAGCTAGGATAATTATTAAGATTGGGATAAGAGAAGTAAACATGTTCTTAAAGAAAATACTAATGGAATCTGCTTCTGAAAGACTAAAAAATGCCATATTATTTTTACATGTTTTTCAGAAAGAAACCCTGAAAAAGTGTTAAAATCAAGCGAGTAGTGTATGGAACTCAGTCTCCAAATGCTTCTCCCTGAAGCTGTGGATTTGGATTGACCAGGGCATACCTGGACTTAGCCTCAAGGTTTAGGGTCCGTTTCCAGGCCAAAGCCCAAGTTTCCAGTTCAGGGCTCCCAGATTCCATTAAGATTTCCCTCGAATCAGGCAGGGCTAATTCAGTCTTGAACAATCAATCACTCTCACTCCGTTTTGTGAGTGGGAGTGATTGATGGGTCTCTGCTGGTCATGGCTGACCCAGACGTAGGAAGCAGACCTGAGCAGGATGCCTCATGTGTGAGTGACTTATTTGGAATCAGTCAACTGCAGGGAACTCTCTTGTTCCTGTTCCTTCCCTAGATGGACACATATCCTTCATGTCCTTCCTAAGCATCCTCCTGTTTATTTCAAACTATTGTTGCTCGTTCCTTTCCCTCACTCTCAGAAAACAGTTGTTTGCCTGCAACCCTGAACTTGCTTTTAAAGCCCTCAGTCAGCTACATCCCAATTTTTTTCTACAAATTCAATTCATTTTCTATTTTATCTTCACTTTTTAGAATCCTGCCTGCTAATTAATCACCTTCTGTCTTCTGAAACCTGAGTTTCTGCAGTAGTTGTCCTTCCTCTTGTTTTCTCATAGAATTATTAGAGGAGAAAGAGAAAAGAAACATAATTTGAACTGCCTTTCTCTTCTTCCTGACTTTTTTAAGCATTGCAGGCTTGGGGTGGAGGGGCTGGGGCGCAGCTCCATAGCTTTGTGAATTAGTATGTTTTGTTTGCTGTGTTTGTAGCTGGTTATCTTTCATTCTTGGGAATATTCATGTTGCATTTCAGAGAACAGTGTACCATTTTGTAGATGTTATCATTATGGCCTTTTTGCCCATAATCACCACTGCTGTTACCGTCACTACAAGGAAATGCTCTCCCACTCATTTCTCTGATAAGAAGCTGCTTCGCATTCACATACTTCCCATGGTCTACTGACCGGACTGCGACATTCTCAGCAAGGGCTTTCAAAGGGAGACTAATAACAGACACAGTTTTCAGGATTGTTATTTTCCCCAAAACTCATTGAAGTTATGAAAATCCTTATGAAAAATGATTGGAGAACTAGCAAAAATTCGCAAACAAACACAAGGCAAAACTCAAAGCGGTTCTTCTCATCATTTTGGTGAAGAGAAAATGGGAGGGCCTGCTCCTCTTTCCTGTCTCACGGCAAACCATGATTCCCAAGCACAACCGACACATATTTATGAAGTTACTGGCAGGCGCCTTTAAAGAAGAAAACACAATTTCAGTAACCTAGAAAAATAGTTAGTGATTATCATATAGGTTACAAATGATAGAGCAATCATTATTTAGTAGATAACATACACTCATTCATTCCAAATTCAGGATGTAAATGAATATATAAATCTACAAGACATAATTTGAGAGTTTTATAAATATGTATATAACTTTATGGATATAGATATAAAATATATGAATTGATAAAATTCAAAGAAGCTAAATATTTGGTACAGATAAGAACATGAACACAGATTATTTTCTAAACATAGTTGAACCTCTTAAAGGAAATGTTTTTTTCTTGAAGGATTTAAAATTTTGTGATTTTCTTTAAATAACAAATATAATAAAAAGAGTCTATATTCTTTTGTAACATCTTTCTTTTTCTTTCCTGATTTCTGTTAAGAAGTGCAGAAGACAGTAAATAACATAATAGCATGTTAAATCAACAAAAACAAACAAACAAAGAGTAAAGAAGTCAGTCCATGCTCCATTTGGCTAAGTATGTTTAGTAAGGGTTGAACACTCAGCCTGGTGGGCTCCCTGCATTGGGCTCTGGGAGCTGTTGTGGGGGAGAAAGAGCAGACAGTGTGGTCAAAGGGACAGCAGGCTTTGCCAAGTGTCATCGTCATAAAATTGGCCTCCTTCCCTGGTTCAGAGCAGCAGGGACAATCTCTCCTGTGCTCTGAGTACAGCGTGTGTGAAGTTCACTCAAGAGGGAGGGACAACTTAGATGTCCTTGGGCAGAGCTGGAAGCCCACTCTAAGCAGTCATTCTACTCTCTCAGGGGCCATGGTGCTGTTACAGAAGCAACATTGTTTAAGACATTGCTCGTTCACAAAAATGTTCCTTTACCGTCAGCCAGGCTCACCCTCTGATCGTGAGAACAAGAGAACTTGGAAGGGTAGGGAAAGGAAACCAGATTTGTTTCATCATATCCTAAAGGCTATTTTGCTAACTTCCTCTCAGATAGGAAAGCACATGGTTGATAATTTTCTTATTGAGCAAAGAAACTACTTTTTGCCCCGGCTGGGTAGCTTAGTTGGTTAGAGTGCCATCCCGATAATGCCACCAAGGTTGTGTGTTCAATCCTTGTCAGGGCACGTGAAGAATCAACCAATGAATGCATAAATAAGTGGAATAACAAATAGATATTTTTCTCTCTCTCCCTCACTCTTTACCCCCTCCCCCCACACTTAAAAAAGAAAAAAGAAACCATTTTTGAAATCATAGCCACTAAAGGCACATGTGGCATACAGCACAGGAAATGTCATGGTTCATAACCAAATAAGAGCTAAGAAACTATCCAGTTATTATTTTTTTTTGTATCTGCACATCAGAATGTGTGTATTGATGTTATTTGGTCAGATTATTGTTAAGCAAAGAATATGCTGAGGGATATGATTGCTTCAAGGATAGGGGCAGGCGGATGCATATCAAATGTACATAAACATCTGAAAGCAGATAAGAAAATATTGGCCTTGCTTCAAATGAGATGGAAACAAAGATAGGCAAGAAATACTTATCAGAAAAAGGGTAGAAAAAATCAGGGCCAGGTATGTAGAACCTGCAGGGTTTGTAGTTGCAAGAAATGAACAGTGAAATTTTAGATGCAAGTTATTGAGATGTTGCTGCACTTGGTCAGATAACTATTGAAAATATATGAGAGTTTAAAAGGTAAAGATGTTGTTCTTCATTACCTACAAATAAAGAATAATTGAACGTATTTTGAGGTTGAGACTCTATAATTTTGAAGCAATATCAATTTTAAAACAAAATATTATTCTGCACTAATGGTCTGAAATCCAAATGGTGGGATTTTTTGTTTGTTTGTTTTGGTTTGTTTGTTTTGTTTTTCAGCCTGAAGAAAGAGAACTTTTTTTTTTTTTTTTTTTCATAGAACACAGAATATCCAAGGGGCAAGTGGTCCTTAAAGTTAGACATGACCCAGCTACACTGGGTAAAGAAGTACTGTGTTTATAAAATATGAACAGAATGTCTTTTGATGACATAATAATAATAAAGTTGATGCCCCTTATGTCCTTAGATCACAGTATATATAGATATAGACATACATACATATATTATGTATATTATAATTTTATATATATAATACATAATATATGTATATACATATATACACACTTTGATATAAGAACATAAGGGGCAAATATATATATATATATATTTGTCTATTATATATGTATATTTAGTAAACATATACATGTACGTGTAAAAAACAGACAATCATTTAACAATATTGAAAGCAGTTTCAACCTCTTAAAAGGAGATGATTTTAGTTCAGCTTTGAGGAAGAATTATTTTGTTCTGAGAAAAGCATATGAGTGGGCTCCTTAGTGACAGAAGTACAAAGAGAGTATGGACACATTGTTCTTGAGAAAAACTGCATTCCATTCCATGAAGTGACCATGGAATGGAATGCAGATGTTCAGCAAGATAAGCTAACCGTTAATTGGGTATATGTTTATCAGAGCTTCTATAGGTTTTGTAACTTAGAGGAAAATGTGTCTTTGCCTATATGGATTAGGTTATTCTGAGGCTTCATGAATTTATATTGCATTTTTGCTCAAGACTGAAGGTCTGAACTTTACCACAAACTGAAAGAAGGATATGAGAAAAAAAGATCTGGGATAAGATAGCCTAGGTGAACACTGGCTGGGCTGTGGATGCTTTGTGTATAGAGATATAGATTGATAAACCTAGACATCTATTCTGATTTTTAAAACATTTCTGGATCTATGCAATTTTACATCTTTGCATCAAGTAAAAGAATAGCCCCAAAGCCAATTATTTTAGGGAAAGTTCTACCTGAGAATAATAAATAAATACTTTAGAGGAAGCTCTCAGACTGGAGTTGGCAGGAACAATTTCCTCCCTCTGGAAACCCATAGAGCTAAGACTTTATCAATGGAAAGAGTGAGCCCTCTCAAAGGCATTTCAGCTGGCCTTGCCACAGGTGGTCATCTAGAAAATAGAATCATCCAGAGGTTCCCTGTGTTGCAAATCCTTTCATTCATTTTAAGTATTCAGGGAAGCCCATCTTGGTAAAGAGGAACTCTTCCAGCCTTGGAACTGAGTAGCAAAGGGAAAAGCAGTATGTACTCTCTTAAAACCAGGTGGGGAGCTCAACTCAGCATCTCTCTGAAGAGAGTTATCTCTGGAAGGTTCCTAGCAGCTGAAGCAACAGGGAGAGGGTAAAGAAGTACAGGACACCATCTATTCCTGATGTTCACTTGGCAGCCCCAGGAGCCCTATCCTATTTTAATGCACGCCGGTGTGCTGTACTTCAGTTCTGGCCCTGACCATCCTGACTTGTGATAGACCCCAAGAGGTAAGGGCTCAGTCCTCCACAAGTCTTTCTTCGCTGCAAATAACAGTGCCAGTTCAGGGTATCTCCAGGCCACCCACACTTTTGACCAACTGGCCACAAATTTAGGGGTTTCCAAAACATCCTCAAGTTTAACAACTCACCAGAGCAGCTCACAGAATTCAACAAGGTGCTATCCTTATGACAGTTTTATTTTAAAGGCTACAACTGAGGAAGAGGTGAATGAAGAGACACATAGGAGCAAGGTTTGGGAGGGTCCTGCTCTCAAAACTTCTGTGATTTTTCTTTGTGGAATTGGGACAGATTATCCTCCCAGTACATCACTGTGTTAATCAGGGAACACCACTGATTTTTAATGTTCATGGTTCATATTGGGGTTTTATTATATTGGTATGAGTGATTAAGTCAATGGCTGCATGTCTGAGCTCAATCTTCAGCCCCTCTCTCCTCTCTGGGATTTGGGCTGGTATCAAATCTCAATCCTGTAATCAGCGAATTTGTTGTTGTTGTTGTTGTTGTTGTTGATGACCAGACCTCAATCCTAAACTATCTCCTGTTCCACAATGAGTTTCCTCATTATCATAAACTCAGAGGTGATCATGAATAACAAAGACATTTCTATCACTCAGGAAATGTCAAGGGTTGTAGAATCTCTATGCCAGGAACCCAGGGGGGAAACATTTTTTTTTATTACATAACATACCTCTCTCTTATAAATTGGTAGGGATGCTTGGTATGACTGTCTGCTAGTATTCAAATATAAGCCAGGGCCAGCAAATTTGGAGAGAAATCTGACCATGTTTGTAGTCACTTCGTGAGGAGACAGGCAAACTGGAAAATGCTTAGGAAATAAAAGCTGTTTGCTTTCAAAGGCACTTTCTTCTTGGCTTATAGAATTGCCAAAGTTTGGGTAAGAAATTAATTTGAAAACCATAATTTGAAAAATTCTCAAGCAATACAGCCTTCTTATACCTGTATTTACCTCTAAAGCATGCTTTTTACAAATCAACAAATTTCATCTACTGCAAAATCACCTGGTGTTCTCCAAATAAGGATCAAATGCATCAAAGGGTCATTTTGACTAAAGCAGAAAATGTGCTCATTAGCACTACAGAGAATGCAGGTTGGTGTTTGAGAAAAACCACATGCAGTACCACACGTTAGGCAACCATTGGATGTACTGTTTGCTTAGTCTTTCTTCGGCTGATGAATGATGTTCCACTTTGAAGAAGCAAGACATATGTTACAGATGCTATCACTGTGCACAGGAAACTGGCAAAAAGTAGTTAAGTGATTTTCTAAGTTTACTCAGAAAGCCAGTAGCAGAATTGGGTCAAAAGTCCCATGTTTTATTATTATTACTAAAGCAAAAGCAACTCGAAAAAAGAGTTTGAAGGGTTAAGTACAAGGTCTTAAATTGGTCATTTTTATCTTTTTGTTTACTTTTATGCCATTCTACCCTTTCTAAAGCATCTTTGTAGGTCACAAGTAGATTTATTAATGCCTAGATGTTCTTATACTTTTTAGAACTGGCTCATATCTCTATTCTTTTTTCTTAAATTTACTTTACAAAAAATCCTTTCTGGATTCTCAGAAACTGAAACAAGAGGGAATTTTTTTTTTAGTCCTCTGCCTAATGCCAATTGGTTTCATGGTGGAAGGGATTAGATAACTAGGTGTGGTTCTGTTGTACTTTGTGACCCCTGGGTCTACTCTGTAGGGATTTTTTTTTTCTTAGTTTTAATGGATAGTAACAAATAATTGTTTATTTTTTGGGTAAATTCAAAAAGAAATTTGGAAACAGAGAAAAAAACCTGTTACCTTTGTTATTTATTTTCTCATTTCCTTATAACAGATAGAATTAAATTTTATTTTATTAAAGGATGTTTTTAGGTCTGAATTTTTTCATTCGAAACACATTAAGTTTCCAGATACTTACAAGTGCATAATTACAAACATATATCATTAAAACAAAGCTATATTAATTAATACAAAGCTGCCCCAGGGTCTAACAGTTTTCGGATACCACAACAAAACTACTTAGCGACTCCTTTTCTCCTTTGTCTAAACATGTAGATTTCTTTCTTAAATTTTAATTTTGTAACTTAATATAAAGTACTTTGTATTTTGGAAGTATTTTGGAAATGTGCACAGTTTAGATAACGTAAGTCAGATTACTAAATAATAAATCTAATATAATAAAAATTAAAATGGCTATAGTTTGATCACTGAGGAATATTTTTCTAGAGTATATATTATATAATATATAGTTTAAACTCAGCTATTAGAATATTAATTTTCATTAAATGTTTTTCCTCAAACAAATCTACTACTTCAAATGCAAGACAAATATCTAAGTGGAAAAAAAATATTGAATTGGTTTCTTTTTCTTAGATTATATTTAATCTAAGGAGGGAAATACAAGTGTAAATTTGTGAGTTGTGTCAAAATACAGATTTAAAAAATTTTTTCAGTTCAATCACTTTTAAGTACTTTGGTTTCCATATTAGAGTTGATGCTGTGGCAACTCCTGCTATAAAGTACTGTACACTAACACCAGTGTCCCCCATTAAGAGTCCCAGTACAGGGGGCAATAACAGATAGACATTGACTGATTTTTATGGCATTACTATAACTAACCTGTATCAACAAAAGATTTCCTAGTGAAAGTTTTAGGGGGGTTACTTTAATGATTGGATAAACATAGTTTGTAATAAGCATACTAAGATAAAGTAAATGGGTGTTTTTAGAGGCTTCTCAGCCTCAGCACTACTGAGATTTTGGGTTTGATATTTCTTTGTTGTGGGAGATTATTATGTACATTATAGGAGATTTAGTTGCAATATTGGCCTCTACTCACTAGATACCAGTAGCAACACCCCCCCCACCCCTTATTGTAAAAACTAAAAATTTCTACAGTACTGCCAATGTTCCCTGGGGCACAAAATGATGCCTGATAGAGAACCACTGGTTTAGAAGATGCTTGGAAATAGCTTTCATCCCACATTATATATTTTAATGCTCCTCTGCGTAGGGTTTACTTTATTAATTGACTCAGAAAACACACTTCTTCCTAATACTTATGAAGCCCAGACTCTGAGTGGATTATTTTAAATTCCAAATTAATATAGCCTAAGTTAATTCATTTTATTGTGTAAACATAATAAACATTGCATTAACCAGAGGTTTAGAAAGCGTACAATATTTTTAGTTCTCTATCAATTAGCTCTTACTAGTATCTCTGTCTAAACAAAGGTTTGGGAAGCTATGTTATAGTTTGCACAACAATGAAATATGAGGCAAAAATGTTGATTCTATTGTGGTTCAGCATGTTTACCCACAGGTCAATCTTGTCTGTTATCAGATAGAGTAATTGGCTAGTTTGTGTAGCTGTAATTTTTCCAACAAAAACTCAAACAGTTATTGTTGAGGGAATATCTTTAATAAGAGTGTTCTGGGAGTTCAATGAATTATATGTCATTTCTACTGAAATCAGCCAAGTGGTTGGAAGAAATCGTGAGAATGTGAATGAAATTAGGAAAGGAGTTGGAAAGACTATTGGGACTGGTCCTGTGAACCACAGAGATTGTTGCTTTTTCTCAGCTTCCCTGCTTTACTGCTGTCTAAAACAAGAGCCTGAGCTCATCTCTCTACTTCCCAACTGTAATTACTTCATGCTGTGCTCTGAATATCTTCACTGGCCCTCTATCTTTCAAGAAACTTTACACTTTTGTCTTTACTCTAAATGCCAATATAGGCTATCTGCCAAGGAGCCTTACATGCCTGTACTATTTTTCATAACCTTTTTTATTGAGCCCCTTTTCTAACTTTCTCTTTTATTAACTTTGACATTTTCAACATTCAAATCTCAAAAGCAATGAAGTTCTTGCTTATTTACCAGTTGGTCTTTTTGACTATGTAACAATAACTAAAAACAGTACAAACCACTCATTTCTTAATTCCATTCTTTCAAAAGTCATGGTGAATAGGAGTAGAATTAATTCTAAGGACCATCTGCTACAACTTTCTATCAGGTGGGGACTTTAAGCAGGAGGCTCAAAGTCAAACAGAACTGAAATAAAATTATACCTCCATTTTATATTATGGGAATTATATCAAACAGGTTCTTAACTTTGCCGAGTCTCAGCATAACCCTTATCGATGGGAACAGGAGATCCTAACTTATACAAACATGTGAGATAATGTTTTAAAATTGTTGACACATAGCACATAATAAGTATTTGTTTTTCTCTCATTATTCCTATTTGAGTAAAACCCTAAAACAAATGTCTATAACTGGGATTCCTTACCCACCCTATAACATTTTTATTTTAATTAAATTTTTTGATTAGGTAATATATGCCCTGGTTAAAAATTCAAACACAACAAAATATAGTCAGTGAAAAAACAACTTCTCTATGAACAACTACTATTACCGCTTTTTGTGTTATGTGAGCAACCAGTTAGAGATAGAGATGCAAATGTTACTCATACGCACATTTTTCTGTTGACACAAGTTTGGCACATGATGTGTGCTGTCCTGCTTCTTGAATTTAACATGAAACCTATTTAAATTTTTCAGGGTTCTTGTATTATTGCCATGTTTAGCTTTCTAAGCAAGAAATACCTTCGGTGTCTCTAATATATATCTACATATATAATATGCATGTCTGAACCTTTATATCTACCTACTTGCAGTTACCTATTCATATTTCTCACTGCCTTGATCATTGCCTTTAGACATATACTTCTTAGTTATTACCCTGAACTGAATACTCTGTTAAAAAATACAGACCACCGTGGATCTTTCATTTAAATCCTATTTGTTTATGGTGTAATGATATTGTTATTAAGCATTATACTTTACTTAGATAGTGTCTACACAAATTTGACTTTTCCGAAACAACATTTTGTTCATAGAATATCTTATCCCAAATGGTACTAAAATAATTGAAGCTATCAATATTTGGCATAAAATCACTCAAATTCAGGTGGAATATTCTCTGATAAACATTGAAGATTAAATATTTAGTTCATTACAAATTGAGTCTGATATGCAGTAATGCAAACACTAATTTGTCTTCATAATAATAATAAAATTAATGTAATAATCCAACTGACAGCAGCATGGCAGACAATTGAAATTTTTAGTGATTTCATAGTTCCAGTATAGCCAAAATTCTAGATTTTAAAAGAAGCCCTTCTTAAAATTATGCTCCCCTTATGGTACATTAAATATGATTCTCCTTTGTAGAGGTGACAGTGATTATGCAAGTTTCCTATGGGCCTTGAGGACAAGGGGCTTAATAAAAAAAGGTTATGAAAAATAGTACAGGCATGTAAGGCTATTTGGCAGATAAAATAACTTTTTGAGAATGTGTTTTCTTTTAAATTAATTAACTTTGGGTCTTAAATTATCTACAGTGATACAGACTAAGCTTTGCTTGTTGCTTCAACTGACTTCGTTGATTTTTAAATTAATTCTTATTCAACTCACATGGTGACAAAAGAAAAAACAACTACTTAAAATAAAGTTAGAACTTCCTATTTCTCAAATTTTTAACCTGGGGCTAAAAGTTTATAAACTGAGGCATATAAGATTTGTTAAAGTAAATATCTGAGGGTTCTATAAAATATTACAAGCATACATAGACTTTTTCCCCCCAAGGGGAAGGCCCAAAGCTTTCAACTATTCTCAAGGAAGGATCCATGAAAATATGAAGTTAAAATGTCATTGCTCTCAATAAAGAATCTCTAGAGAAGAGAGCTAAACAGAAAAAGTAGTTAAACATTCTACTGATTATTTCTGGGAAATATTGGAAAGCATATTATTTAAGAATGCAAACAGACTTTCTTAGGGATGCGGTAGAGTCCTGGCCCATGTGGAGCAGATGATTGGAGCATCATCCGATGGACCAAAAAGCTGCTGGTTCAATTCCTGGTCAGAACACATACCTAGGCTGTAGGTTCAATCCCCAGTCAGGGAGTCTTCAAGAGGAAACGAGTCGATGTTTCTCTCTCACAGCCATGTTTCTCCCTCTCTCTCTCCCCCTCCTCCTTCTCTCTCTCTAAAAGCAATGGAAAAATGTCTTTGGTTGAGGATAGAAAATAAAAGAAAAGAACAAGAGGAATACTGTAGAGCAGCAGTCCCCAACCTTTTTGGCACCAGGGACTCGTTTCATGGAAGACAGTTCTTCCATGGACTAGGGTGGGGGGATGGTTGCAGGATGATTCAAGCACATTATGTTCAAGTTTACCTCCTGCTGTGGAGCCTGGTTCCTAACAGATAACAGGCCCGGACTGGTATCAGTCCATGGTCCGGGGGTTGGGGACTCCTTCTGTAGAGAATCGCTTTTATTTTTCCTAGATATGGATTGTGATGATTGATTTTATCTATCAACTTGAATAGGCTATAGAACCCAATAACTTAGACAAATGCTAATTTAGGTGTTGCTATGAAAGTATTTTGTACAGTTAACATCAACCAGGAGTTGACTTTAAATAGATAATATTGTCCTCCATAAAGTGGGTGGGCCTCATTCAATCAGCTGAAGACCTTAACTAAAAAAACAAAAAAAAACAAACTATGAGATATTTGTCATAAAATAAAATAAATTGCCTTAAGATTGCAATATCAACTGCTGCCTGAGTTTCAGTTCTGCCTGCCTGCCCTACAGATTTCTGACTTGCCAACCCCTGTGATCATGTGAATTGGTTTCTTAAAATCAAACTATATATATATACACACATATATATAGCTAATTAGTAATAAGCTATATATATGTGTGTATATATATGTATATATATGTATACACACATACACATATATATCTAAAACTTACTGTACTTTGCTTCTCTAGAGAATTTTAACTGGTATTGATAGGAGAGACAACATTAGAAATGGAAATAGTAATAGAAAGGATCAATAAATGTGGTGAATGAAACCTATGTAATTTTATTAACCGATGTCACTGCAATAAATTCAATGAAAAAATACATTTGGTGGGGAATTTCTTCCCAAATTCTAGCAGTACTAGGGTGTTAAAAAATAAAGTGGGGCAGGTTGGGCTGGTGCAGAATCGAGAGGTACCTCCTAAATCAGATATTCAGAAATAACTCTGAATACCTGGCTTGACTAAAAACAAAGGAACTAGCTATTGAGAAGACAGCGGAGGATCCCAGCTGAGAAGGGGTTTGTTACTGGAGCACCAGGAAGTAGGGTTAGCAGTAAAAGATGGCTTCAGAGTCCAAAAGTCCTGTGGATCCCCACTTCAGTTCTCATGACTATGCAAGAGTCAGGGTTTTCCTCCTCATGCTTCTCCAATCATCATGAGACATTACAATGACCTTGTGATGCAATAAACACTGTATATCTTGTAGAGTTTAATATACTAATCTATTATTTTCTCCCAATTCTAAAATATACCAGAAAGTTTGACAAGCCTTGAAGAGTGTTTTCCCTTTTTGTGTAGCAGAAAGTCATCACTGTAAGTTTATACGCGATAAGGACAGGAGTGCAAAAATGTGTTTTCAACTGTAAAACAAAGGACTTCACCATATCATATGTACAGTTACTGCATGTTCTTTAAACTGGGCTCATAAGTGGCATTTTGGACAAGTGATACAGCTGAAAACGGCCAGAAAGCACACCTTGGGAAGATTCAACAGAGTTTTGCTACAGGTGTAGTTTCTTCTCCCCAAACTGCCTTTACTTTGTAATTCTTTTCCTAATTAACAGTATCCTGGAAGACCTGTAAGGACTTACAGTTCAGTTGGAAACAAAGCCAACAAACAGCCATTACAATTTCTTAATATCAAGCACAAGCTAAAAATGAGACTCAATGTGTTACTTAAATTAATTTCGTTAAGAGTTCATGATATAATTGGATTTTATCCTTTAATTTTTATAAACTTAAATTTTGCTTCTTAAAGAAAGGAAGGGCTACAAAGAGGTTGCAACAAGGGCAATTTTTTAAAATTGTCATTGGTAATTTTTATTTATTCACCATGGAGGATTTTTATAAAAATATTTTATTTATTGATATTTAGACAGAACGGGAGGGAGGGAGACAGAGAGGGAGAGGAATATCTGTGTGTGGTTGCCTCTCATGCGCCCCCTACCGGGGACCTGGCCTGCAACCCAGGCATGTGCCCTGATTGGGAATTGAACGGGCGACCCTTTGGTTCACAGGCCGGCGCTTAATCCACTGAGCCACGCCAGCCAAGGCACCATGAGAGATCTTTAATAACTGCGTTGTTGTGTTGATTGCATGACTGTATTTGCATTGGTCTTTCTTCTGAATACCTAGGCAATGCTCTTTCATCTTACTCACACATGGCTCAACCTTGGATTAGTGCCACATTCCCCACCTTCATGAATGATTAACTCATGTAGCCTATTGCTAGTAATGTGTGCACTTGATGGCAGATGATATTTATTTTGGAAAGGGTGAATACAGACCTTCAGTGTTTGATCAGGGCACAGTGGTACATAACGTGTGTGGCACACTTTCCGGGGAAGAGATCACGGTCCATATCCTCAGGTTGCCCTTAATCTCCCCTTTGCATTGTCATAGGAAGGGGTTTTTTAATTCACTTCATTGTCCACAAGTTACTTCTGACTCAGCCTTGTCATTGCAATTCGTCACACTTACACGTGTGCTTTTATGTGCTGTATCTCACTGAAGTCTCCACACATCACTGGTGCCCCAGGGTATACACCTACAACAAAGATCTCAAACATAGTTTAAAAGGAAGCACCATAAAAGAAAAAAAAAAAAAAAACCTAACGGTCACGGTTGCTACTGGAGGGCAGTTCCCATAAACCCAGCAGGGTTTCCAACTTCAACCACAGCTAAACTACAAGGGCAGCTATCAGCTCAGCAACTCCAGGTATGATTATGTGTAGTCACACTATGGCATTTCTTTTCTTCTTCTTATTTTATAACAGGGCCCTCCTACTTAATCTTCTCAGCTAAGAGGCAGGAAGAACATAGATTCTTTGTACTCCCTTAGCTCACTGGTGAATTCTGTGAAGAGCAGAAGGTGTAGGCTGCCTTGCTGCCAGAGGAAGTAATGACTCTGCCCTCAGCCATGCTGTGGGGCTGCACTCCCCATCTGGAAGATTCCATAACTCAGCTGTTGATAACTTCATTATCATCAAGACCGGCCACACCCACACTGCAGGATTCTTGAGTGCATGCCATGTGACGGCACAGACTCACCTTGGGAACGTTAGACATTCATAACCCCAGGAGCTGAGCCCTGGGGACTTGCCGTCAATAATTCTGGTGTGGGTTGTGGGGGGCTGTCATTAACGAGGATTGTAGATGATACTGATTTACTGCTTAGTATATAGTACAGCGAAATACACAGGTACAGTGGTACCAAGCAACTAGGTCAGTTGGGTAGCAAAAGGACGAGGAAGGGAGAATATTATGTAGAGAGTACTGAAAATGTGCTAAGGAATGAGCTAGATGCTTTATTCTTTCAATTACCTTTAATTCTCACAGAATGCTTAGAAGCAGACCATATTGCTTTATTTTAATCATGGGGAAATGTTTTCTTCCATCATTTTCTCTGCCTAAATTAGGGGTTCTATGAGTTTGTAAGGGCTTTCCCCTAACTTTTCTTGTGCTCACAGAGCTATAAAATTTAACCAGTAGGTTGGCACAGAGTACACAGTCATCATTGTGTATGTGTTATTTTTTTGGAGAATATGATTCATTACATGTGTAATATTACTTTCCTATCAATGACATAAGTTACAAAAATTTAGGAGCTTAAAACTACACAGATTTACTTTCTCGCAGGTCTGTAGGTCAGAGGTGGGGGTCGGCTTAACTCGTTCTCCTGCTTTGGGTTTCACAAGGCCAAAGATGAGGCGTCAGTCAGCCTGGGCTGTTGCCTTAAGGCCTAGGAGACAAAGGTAGGGAGATGTGCTTATAAGTAGACCTCAGTCCCCAGGGGCTGGGAGTGCAAGGTCCCCATTCCCTTGCTCCCCGTCAGCCAGGAGCCTCTCTCAGCTCCTCCAGGCCCGCCTACATTTCTTGGCATGTTGTCCTCTCTATCTCAAGTCAGCACAAGCAAGTCACTTTCGTGCTTTCAATTTCAGACTTTCTGTTCTGCTGCATCTTTTCTGATCCCTGATAAAGAAAGTTTTCTGCTTTTTAGGACTCAGGTGATTAGATTTGGCCCATACAGGATAATATTTCTATCTTAAGGTCAGCAGGTCTGTAACCTTAATTACATATGCAAAATCCCTTTTGCCATATAATGTAATGACCGGAGTTGCAATCCAGAGAGCAAAGACTGTGAGTGCCGGACTGCTGCCTACAGTAACGCAGAACAAAAACTTATTACGTCCAGATTCCCTTCCACTCACTTCAGGCATATCCGTAAGATACACACACACACAAAACAATGGACTTTTCTGGTGCCTGTTTCCCTAATGGTCTTCTAAGACACTTTCTCCTGACTTTCTTAGACCTCCCTCCCTTCTCTTTCTTTAACACTTTAAAGATAGGAGACTTGCTACACTACAGCTCGGGCTGGGCTGAGAGAGTTGGGAACAGAATCTTGCTTTCTTCCACTGGAGAAGTGAAGATCCTTTGGAAGACAATTTAAGGCTGGGCTTGTGGAACAGATGGTAGACAGATTTGATCTAGTGACTATCTCTGGGAGGGGCGTGCTGGGGCTACAGAAGGTTTAGTCTAAGAAGTGGGCTATAGCCAAGTACCAAAGAGGGCTTGGGGAAGGAGAGAATGGCAGCACAGACTATCTGATCATGATGGCATGACATCTACCAAGGGACGGAGGTGACAGAGGGCAGATGCTTTCAACGATCCCCTCTGGCTACAATGCCTGGGCTCAGCCTAACTTCCTCTCACACGCAGCTTGTCATTTTGAAGTTACAAACCTAAAGGAAAACTTCAAATATATCCAAAACATCTAAAAATGCACATGCTGAATGATCTTTCCAAATTAATCAGTATCAGAAAATTAACAAAAGGATGATGGGTAGCAGGCAGATATTTCTTAATCCTCTTTTTGTAGTTTTTCTCCCTCTCTCCTCTTACACAGACTCCTTAGGGATAACCCTGCTTGCCCATATCACCCTGAAGCACTTAAACTCCATATGATATATATATATATATATATATATATATATATATATATATATATATATCCTCCTTCTGACTGGCACAGTTCTCATCTGCCTATAGCTGGGCATATGAAAGCTTCATGTTTAAATGAATCACAACCATTTTCATATCTGAGTGGCTAATGCAATCATATCCTGAATTAGCTATTTAGAGCCCCATCTCCATATACTATCAAATGTTCAATGGCCTGGGGACAGTAGTTTGGATTTTATATTCAACTTAGTATCCATTTGTCAGGATAAATAGGGCTTGAAACTTGATGGTGAGACTTCAAGTAACTATTTAACCAATGGTCTCTCATTTTAATGTTTTAGATAGTAAGTTCTTAAGTTCAAGGTCCATGAGGAGTTACATTGCTTTGTGCAGCAACCAACAGAGATGAAAGCAAAAGAAAGGGCTTAATAAAAGTGTATAACGATGATTATTAATATTGGGATACCTGTGAGCAGAGGGGTTACGTAAAAATTCCTCTCATCTATGGGCTTTGCAAATATGCAAGCAGATAATGATCACTTTTGGTTATCTAGTCACATGAGTATATATAGAACACATTTTTCCTTATATATTATTTTCAAAATGATGAAAAAGTAAAGTTCTTATAAATTGGGCTGGCACTGGTGGGGAAATGTTTTTAATATATTGTTTCACTTTGAACATTTTATTTTTTTCCCAAGGAGCAATGCAAATCGACTTCATTTTCTTTCTTTCTTTCTTTTTTTTAAGTGGAGAAGGCTTATTAGAAAAAAATGGATAATAGCAACACTAAGGAAAGCAATTAGCTTTATATAAAACACAGTGTACCGTACTAGTGTATGCGAACTCTAAATAAAGCTTTTTAGTTTAGAGCAACCAAAACACTATTGCAACCTAAAAATAACTTTCTTCTCATTACTTTGAGCCCACAGTCAGCAACACCTAGAAGGACAAGAAAAAACAACCCGTAAATGGTTTCATAGATGTCCTGCAGAGAGGTTGAATTGTATGTTTTTAATTATATGCATTAATGTCTCCTAGAAAAAAGTGCCCAATAACAATGCCTTCTCAAAGGTAATAATACTCCAAAGTAAGTTCCAAAATAATCATTTAACTGTGTATTATATAGGAGGTTTTTGAATCAGTGGAACATTCTCTAATTATCTGGCAAATACTTTTAGAAGGCATTCCTACTTTGCTCCTGGATTTTGTTCTTTAGGATGGCGTAGCTGTAGCTTCATCACATAATCCGTGGTCGAACTATTGGAAAATATTCCTGTGTTAACGTGTGATACATAAATATACACACAGATTATAGATCATTTTCATGCACTGGAGAGTGAGAAGGGCCTACTTGTGATTTAAGTGCCACCTGTAAAGTCCCTGGAATACTACAAGTGTCTCCCAAACCCTTCTCTAGCCTCTACCTCCTAGAACGCAATACCATTAAGATTTCATCTCTTTAGAATAATGTATTTTCTTAACCCTAAATCCATTTGCAGTTTAGAATAATCCTTTAAACTCTTACTCATCATTTTCACTTTAGTGGAATAAGGCTATACATCATTTGCAAACGGAAAGTTAACGAACATTCCTGGCTGCGGATCCTATTTTAGAGGAGAGTGAATGAACAGGACAGAAGAGTAACTGGGTGGTTAATACCCCTAGTTAATTCTGGAAACCTGGAAGCTGTACACAGGGACTTGATTCCTCCAAGACCGAAAAGAGAATGTCAAAGAGAGAAAGCAAATCTTTCAAGTGCTTCTAAATTTCACCTAGCCATGGCCCCTCTTAGATTGTTAAGAAGCAGTTCCCATTTCCTTTTGGACTGTAGAGAAAATCTGATTATGCTGCAGAATAATACAAATTACCATTATTTTGACTCAATAAGAAGAGATATATTTTAAAAAATAGAATAATCCCCATTACTTTCTCAAGCATAGAGCTGCTCGTCTGCATCCTTACCCATAAAGGGGCAGAGCCCGCCTTCCCTGAATGCATGGTAATAGGAGACTCATGTGAGAGCACTTTATTCTGTGGCAGAAGCTGTATTATCTATTGACATGTTTATCAGGTTTAAAATTTATAGGTCTCCATCCAAATGTAGAAAATCTTTAAATTTCATTATTTCTCTGTAACTGAACTAAATTTTCTAACAGTCCCAAATTTCACGATGAACACACACACACACACACACACATACACACTTTATATCTATTCATTCAAGAAATGCTATTTTATTGGTGCCGCCTGGGAGGTTCAGTCTCTTCAGACTCGGGATCACTTACTCTCACTCCCTTTTCCAAGATAACGCATAGGTGCTGGAGAAAAGTGACAAAATATCACGAGAGTGGTCTGCATGGAGTCAGTCAGGCAAGACTGTGGAAGAAAAGACTTTGAAATGGCCAAAAATATTCTAAGGTACCTGTCCCATGTAGCATACATTTTAGGGTTATACAAGTATCATTCAATAATAGTCCCACACCACCCATCCACTGTTTCTGGGTAATAACTCTGCCAGCTCTAAAAAAATGATAGCAATGTGAATGGTTCTTATTCATAGAAACATACATTTTGCAAAAAATGCCTGGTAGAATGAAATTATTTGTCCTGATATTACAGAGTTTGGCATATATTACAAATTTATTTTAGCACTTCTGATTTTTTAAATAAGTGTGTGCTCTCTGAATTCTTCTTTCAAATACTGGTAATATGTTCCTCATTCCTTCAGTAATTAATTGAATAAAACATTTGACACATGTTCATTTTATGTTTGTATGAGAGCCGTGATTCCCATTCCAACAAGTCCTTCTCTGATGGCTTCCACTGATCTCCGGGTGTAACTGGTCTTCCCTGGTCTCCGGTGTTGACTCTATTCTTGCTGCATTTATTGCTTAAGTTCTCACTGGTGATAAAATTAGAAGTCTGTTTTCTTAACATGATTAGAGTGCAGGGGTCTCCATCTTTCCGACTCTCACCTCCACTCTTACTGGTAATGAATCTTCCAGCTAATCCCTGGCTTAAGTCTGTTAATTTACCCCTTGCCATGAATACGTCATGGGGCATTTATTGCTGAATCTGAATGTTATCTTCCATGCCCCTAACAGAGGCACACAAGAATTACTTAATATCTACATGCTACAAGGCAAGAGAATCAGGATACAATCTCTGACATTTTCTCTGCCATAACTCATTTTACCAACAATCCTACTCCGCTCACTTCTATAGATAGAAGGATACTCTATAAGACGATTTCATCTCAGAGTTCAAAATGGACTTGGAGATAATGTTATACTTTCTTCTAAAGTTGACCATTATCTTTGTTTGTTTAATTTTCCTTTGGGGTCAGCCTCTCTGAATTACTCTGGTAGCATCTTCACCTGATTCTAACTATTCTAAATCTTTCTTCCCACAGGGCACAATTCTCCCTTCCCACCCTGGACTCTAAAGCCAGTCTAACCTCCTTCCCATTAGGTAGAAACTTTCCTTTCTAAGTTTCTCCACTTCTGTGTTTCGATCCCCATGCTTTTGATAGGTAAAAGGTGCTTTGGAGTTTAGATGTTATTCCACCTCCTGACTTTACAGCCATCATTACATTATGACTCAAAAACAGCTAGGTTTGAAATTCAAGGCTGAAAAAACTGATGCCTTTATCTAAGGCCATACTGGTCTTCTCCAACCCTGGATAAAACAGATATATGGAAATAAACTAGCTTATTTTTAATGGACAATGTTTCAGGGAGTATCTTAATCCTAATGACATATCTATGGTAAAAGGATTATGTATTCCCTTTTTTATATGTAAGAAAATAAACATGCAGATGTTATATAGCTTGCCTGAACAAATAAGCTAACACAGTTACTAAATGATAGTGTTGAAATTTGAATGCAGAGCTACTTAGCTATTTTCTTTTACACAAGGCTGCATTTCCTAATTTAATAGAAAATATAATAAAATGATAATATCCATTCATATCTGTCCATAAAACTCTACTATGTTGTAATAGTTAGAATAATGAACTCCCCAAAATGTCCTAAACTTCAGAACCTGTGAATATTTTATAGCTTACATAGTGGGGCAGAGAGGGGTACTAAAGTTTTATATGTAATTAAGGTTGCTAATCATCTAACCATAAAATAAGAACATTATCCTGAATGATCCTAATGGGTTCAGTGTAATCACATGGGTAATTTGAGGTGCAAGAAAGAGGCAGAAGAGTCAGAACCATAGAAAAGGCGTATGAGAAAGACTTGACCGGTCACTGCTGGCTTTAAAGATGAAAGGGGACTATTGGCCAAGAAATGTGGGCAGCTTCAGAAAGGGGTAAGTAAAGATAGATCCTCCCCAGAACCCCCAGAAAAGAACGCAGCTCTGCTGGCACTGCGACTTGAGCTCTGTGAGACCCATTTCTGACGTCTGACCTTCAGAACCATAAAATAATAAATGTGTATTGTTTTAAACCACCAAGTTTGTGGCCTTTTGTTATAGCGGCAACAGGAAACTAACATGTGCTAAAATAATAATAACTCTTTAGTCTTTTAGGGATTTACATGTTCTACATAATTAACCTTCACTCTTATTGTGGCAGAGACTTCTCACCAATTGCTTTTCACCAAAAACTGTGTCAGCCTCCATCCTCACTTCCACCCTCCTGCCCACACCTTGGGTACACAGTGAATTGTATTTATTGGTCTCCTTTGTGGCTATATATGATCAAGTAATTGAGTGTCAGACAGTGGAAAATGCTTAGAAGTTATGCATATCATCTCCTGGCCAAGGTTTATAAGAAGCAATTTCCTTCTCTTTCCTCTCTCCACTTACACAGACTGGACGCAACTTGGCTACAGGTGGTCTGGGGTTCTGAATCATCCCATGGCAAAAAAAGCTACATGTTAACTATGAACACTGGACTGTTGCGCAGGCAAGAAATAATCTATCTTGCTAAAGGACTGAAATGTGTGGATATATTTGTTACATTAGTTCCTGCTATCCTAAGTAATTTTTATAGATATTAAAGTTAATTAGGGTCAAAACAATGAATTAGGAATAATAAACAATGAATTCTCCACTCCTACTTTTTCTTACTTAAGTCATCAGTTCTTGACAGACGAATTTACATCTTCTAATTTAGGGCATTGAATCTAGTCCCATCCTGGTCCAGCCTGTTCTCCAAACCGTAAACATGTCTTCCCGTAGCAATCTAGTTGTGTATAAATTCTACTACTCTCATGGACACACTTAGGATTTAGCTGCACTGTATACTCACCACTTTCTGACTATGTCTTTTTAAGCCTTTTTAAGTTTTACATGTGCATTAGAATCCTGGAGAGAATGGGATTTGCAGAGAAAGGTTTGTGTTCTCCTTTAGTCTCTAATTTTTACAAGTGTAGCCTTGGGCAAGTTACATGGACTTCTAAGCTTCAAGAAAATAGGAAAAACAAAA
The DNA here is from genome assembly GCA_004026545.1 of Mormoops blainvillei. Classification (NCBI taxonomy): domain Eukaryota; kingdom Metazoa; phylum Chordata; class Mammalia; order Chiroptera; family Mormoopidae; genus Mormoops; species Mormoops blainvillei. The sequence goes on along the minus strand of PVJD01005183.1, from coordinate 209 downwards.
TATTTCTTCAATTTTATTAAGAGCATCTATAAAGTATCTATAACTAACATTATACTTAATGGTAAAAGACTATATACTTTACCCCTAGAATTGGAAACAAAACAATATGTCCGCTCTTACCACTTTTTTTCCAATGTAGTATTAGAATTCTAGCCAGTATAACCAGGAAGGAAGGAAGGAAGGAAGGAAGGAAGGAAGGAAGGAAGGAA
>PVJD01005182.1:41032-120256 GCA_004026545.1 Mormoops blainvillei | reverse complement strand
CATGTGTATGTCCGTGGCTGAGGTCGGGCAGGACCTCCTGAGTTGTGGTGGGGTGAGCTGGGGGGGACTAGATAGAGCCAATCTCCTCAGAGCACGTGGATGACTGGGCGGTGTGGCGGGGGTCCCCGCAGCCAAGGCAAGCTTGCGTTTCATCCCGAGAACGGTGGCACTGCCACAGCCTCTGGGTCCTCGAGATCGGCTGTGCTCACGGGTGGGCACTGTGTGCACACACAGCTCGCGGAAGGACCGGGTGGCTGCCTGGGACCCACACCTTCATGCAGTGAGGGGCTGTCGACTTACTCTGTGGCTTCAGCTGGAAATGCTCAGGCCCAAGGACAAGCTTCAGCAGGGAGACACCTTCTCTCTGGAGGACCGCACATCAGACGGGCGTTTCCCACTTGCTTCAGGTCGCTGGCAGTGACATTCTGAGGTAGGGAGGAGGCGGCGGGCAGGCTGCCCTGGACCCGCCCCCACCGCCGGCCTCCCTTTACCTGCAGACTGAACGGGCACCCTGCTCAGGGGTCTGGCCTGTGGTCCTTCATTCGGGGCTGCAGACAAGTTGAGCAGGTCACACATTCACCCAAGTAAAGGTTGTCCAGGCCTCTGGGCGCCAGGCCCGCGGCCAGGGCTTTGCACCGCGGTGAACTGCCTTATCTTGCTAGTGCATCTTGTGGCCGTCCCTTGGCTTGGAACCCTAAGTTCTTGAAAAGGTTTTAGAACCTACTTGCCTGTTTCAGGCCTGCCTGTTTCTTAGTTAGATCCCTACCCTTTTATACTTGGAAGTTTTCCTAAACTTTGCTGGTTTGCAAACTAATGGAAAGAAAAAGGAAGGGGAGCAAATGAGTTCTGGCCTTTTGGTGATCCTTAATTTGACCCACCGCCCTTTGAAAATGACAGGCCAGCACCTATTAGCTTTAGGGGCATTGAGTGCAAAGTCAAATATCAAAAGGCCATGGCAAAAAAGGGACCGCGGTCTAACCTCTGGGAGAGACGCACTGCATTCACAGAAATGCGGGCCAGACCAGGACACGGGGCTGCGTCTTTCCAGGCAACCCACAATGGAGATGGCATTTTAAGTCTCTTGGGCTTAAGAGCCGGTCTCCAACCCCAGCCAGTGTGGCTCAGTGGACTGAGCACCAGCCTGGGAGCCGAAAGGTCGCCGGTTCGTTTCCCAGCCAGGGCACATGCCTGGGCTGCGGGCCAGGTCCCCAGAAGGGGGTGTGTGAGAGGGAACCACACACGGCTGTTTCTCCCTCTCTTCCTTCCCTTTCCCTCTCTCCAAAAATAAATACATAAAATCTTTTAAAAAAAGGAGTCACCCTCCATGCACAGCTGAGGCTGCCCCACCACCCCACAGAACTGCCACAAAGTCCCCCTTCAGTTCTCTCTTCTTCAGAATGAGGATAGACGGGCAGGTGTCACAAAGACCACAGAGGACGAGGAACCGGGCCCACGCTGTGGCCACTTTGTGCGTGTGGCTGTAACACATGCCAGCGACGAGCTCACCTGCACTGTCTGGTCCTCTCACTTGATATGTGGACTCTACGCCTGGCACCTAGCCCCTGTACATAGTAGGTGCACAATACATATTTGCTCCGTGAGTATCCGGTGTGGTCTCTCCTAGGGCTTCCACACTGGACGGCCAGAGTCACTGGCCCGATTCACAGATGAAGAACGTGCAGAGGGACTGAGTGACAGGTCCCTGGCCGCCTATTTAGGACTAGAGCTGAAACCCGAGCCTGGCTTTCTTATGCCATTCATCATTCGGCAAATATTTCCTGAGCACCTACTGTGTGCAAGGGGCAGGGCAGTGCCCAAGACAGACACAGTCCCTGTCCTCGTGGAGCTGACGCTCTCACGGTGGTGGCGGTGGGGTGGGTGATGACAAGGCAAACAAATGGCTCATGCCCAGGGCGATTGGGTACCCCGAGGGACGGGCGGGGACACGATGGTTGGGGAGGCCCGCCTGACAAGGCCACGCTTCCCGCAGGAAGAGGGGCACAGGCCCGCGGTGACGTCCTCTCGTCTGCCTATAATCAAAGTGCGAGGTGACCTGGGTTCAAGCTAAGACGGGAGCAGCAGAGCAAGGGACCTGCTTCCTTGACCAAGGACTTCCTGTACGTTTCTGGTGCATTTATGTGAGGTTTGGGGCTAATAACGCTGGCTACTTGGAACCAGCCCTGCATCCCAGCGATGTCGCACAGTGAAAGGCCTACGTGTTTCTGTCTCCCACGCGAGGCCCGTGGCAGAAGCTCCCGGTCTGAGGCTCCCAGCCGCTCTTCCGGGTCGCGACTCAGGGATTCGCGATCCGGCCGTCATGTGACGCCCCCCTGGGGTGTGTGCCTTCCGGTGGTGCCCTCTCCCAGGGAGAACACGCAGGAAACGCAGGCCTTCTTTCGGCTGTCCTTCGCTTACATTCCACGGCCCCACTTGGGTGCAAGGGGCTCAGAAGTATGTTGGGTGAGCACACGGTGGATAAGGAGCAGGTCACGTGGCTTTCTGAGGAGGGCTGCCTGGGCAGAGAGTCGCAGCCCAGAGGCCAGGAGTTGGGGACATGCTGGCGCTTTTTGGAAGGAAAAAATTCTTTCCACTCCCCGGCCTGATGCCCGCCCTCCCAACGTTTAAGGATGACGCTCCCCCAGAGGAAGTCCTCGCGGTGAGCCCGGGGACAGCCCCTGCCCTGAGTGGGGACTCCCAGCAGCCTGTGGGATGGGACCCTGCTCCTCCCTGGAGCCCTTGGGTGTGCAGGGTCCTGTTTGGGAAGGACAGGCACTGAGTGCAACGTGGGAAGGGGCAGGGTGATCCGCAGAGGAAAATGGCTCAGGTGTCCCACACACGTACGTGCCCTGCCCTTCTCTTTCCCAGGCAGAGCCGTCAGTGTGCGGGTTCGGGTGGCATGGCAGTCAGTCCGTGAGGCTGGGGACTGTGCGGGGGCCGGGGGGCGGGAATCACACTCAGGAGGCTCTCCGGTAGCCCACCTAACGACCTCACACAGGCCTGGTGACGGGTTGGGACTCACTCGGCACATGTGCACACATCACGTTCATAGGAGCAGAACACGGCTGGTCTAAAACCCAGCAGTTAGACTCAGCTCCCAAAGCACGATCTGTAAACCGGAGAAGTGATAAACTGGACCTCATCGAAACAGAGCGTATCTGCTCTAAGACCCCACAGAGAGGACACAAGCTACCATCGGGAGGAAACGTGTGTAAGTCACACGCCCAACAAAGGATTCGTATGTGGACTATACCAAGAACTCTTAAAACTCAGCATCAAAGAAACAACCCACTTAGAAAAGGGGCAAAAGATACACACAGACATTTCACCCCAGACGATACCCAGATGGTGACACAGCATACGAAACAGGGTCACAACATTAGCCATCGGAGAAACAGAAATAAAAACCAAAACGAGACCTCACTCCACACTTATCAGAACGGCTCAAGCAGGAAAGAGCGACCCTACGAAACACTGACAAAGACGTGGCGACACGGTGCCACTCATACATTGCTGGTGTGAACGTGACATGATAGAGTTTGGCATTTCCTTTTAAAACTAAAAGTGGACTCACTCTGTGACCCAGCGAGTGAACTCATGGGCGTTTTTATCCTACAGAAACAAAAACTTGCTGTCACGTAGCCTGCACGTGAGGGCTCAGCACGGCTTTGCTGTTCCCCTCCTCGGGTGCCATGACGCCGTTCCACCACGCAGGTCGCGTGGCGGTGCAATGGGATGGGAGGGAGAGGACCCCGAGGGGCAGAGCAGGCCCCTGATCGCCAGGCCCTCTGGGGCTCTTCCGGGAAAGTGTCTACATACTGTAAGCCCCATATTTGGGGGCCTCTGTGTTCAAGGTAAGCCCCTGCTTGGTGAAAAGGTTTGAAAACAGAACACAGGAGGGTCTTATTTTTTTTATAAGAAATGGGCACACATAAATGTGTCCGTATGAAGGTCTGGAAAGACAGACACCCCAGTGCCCTGGTAATTGTCTCTGGCTAGTGGGGATCACGGGTATTACTTTCTCGTCTTCACTTATCCACGTGGCCTAGTTTTCTGTACAAGGAACATGCGCATTCCTTTTGTAATTAAGAAAGTTTATGGTTGAGACGAGAGCCAAGGACTCGGTGGCAGCGAGTGACGGAGGCATTCCGTAAGTCTTCACAGAGCTCGCAGGGTCCCAGGCCGGCTCCGGAGCTCCTGGGCCCTGTGCCCCCCGCCCCCACACCTTCTTGCCCCGAGGGAGGCGTCAGCATTCAGTCTCCGTGGACGTGGGGAAGCGGGATGCAGACAAGCCCGCTGCCGGCAGGACCTGCCTGTTCAGTTAGCGCCGAACCGCAGCGCACGCCGTCCCCGAGGACAGCCCGTCTCCAGCTGCAATTTCAGACTCAATTAGCACCGAGACAGGCAGGAGCTGTTCTCGAGCAGCTCATCATCCTACAGCTGCCAAGACGGTGCTTCACCTGGGATGTGCCCGTGAACTTCGGGGTGCATCTCTTGAAGCTCTCGTAATAGGGAGCGGGCAAGATGCAATTTAAAATTCAACTTGAAAGGGATGTTCTGAGGCTGCTTTCCACTAATTTAAGGAGCTGGGGTGGGAGCAAGGAGGTGGGGGGGGGGGCGACAGAGGCTGGGGAAGGAAACCTGTCTGTCCTAGAAAGTGAAGCCTAATTATTCTCAGAGCAGACGGGCTGCAGGGCTGGCGGCAGGCAGGCGTGTGCACAAACCTGCCCGGCTCCATTCCCTGCGCGCTGCCTGGGACGGACGGCTGCACTGCACGAGGGGGCAGGCGGGATGGCGCTGGCCCAGCCTCTCCTGTCGACGCGGGTCACGGAAGCTCACCAAGTGGTCTTCGCACCAGCGGGGATGCAGAAGCCAGGGGGCGCAGATGAGCACGCGGGGTCTCACCTTCTCCTCTCCCCTACAGATCCATGCATGGCCCAGCGATGCCCCCCCTCCCTTCAAGCTGGCAGAGGCTCCAGATCGTGTGAGAACCCTGGTGGCTGAGGCTGGCGTCCCTTTAAGGGTGACCTTCAAAGCATCTCGATTTAGCACCAGGCCCACACTGACACTCTGAGTGCGATGGAGACTTTGCACGTTCGCACCCAAAGCCCATTCTGTGCCTGAGCTTCCCGTCAGTGGTGTGAAGTGTAAAAATGTCACCCGATAGCAAAAGGCTAATTCCCAGTTTAGTTCAGAAAAAATCTGGACAACCTTTCAGAGTCCGCCCCCTTCCACCCCACCCTTCCCTCACGGCGGCCCCGCTGACCAACAGTCGGCTGGCCGCGCAAGGCCCCGGGCGGAGGCTTCTCGGCTTGGGCCGAGTGCCCCTCGCTTGGGCAGCGCCCCTCTGCCCTGCGGATGAGGCCCTCTGGCTGGGTCTCATGCCCACAACAGGAGAAGACGCACACCCGCCTGGAACGACACAGAACACCTCGCGGGCCCACGGACCCCACTGGGAGAGCCGCAGAACGTTTGGGTGGCACACACGTCAATGGCCACGCTCCTTTCTGTGAGGCACTAGAGGACGATTGTGGGGGCCAGTGACAGTGCCCGCAGCCTCGGCAGGCCTCCCCGTGGCCCTGGTCGCCCCCCACCTTGGAACCGCTCCTAGCCCACCTGCGGTCTCTTCTATGGCCAACGTCAGGCCAATACCCTGTCCGCTTCAGTGCTGAACACAAAGCCAGTCCCTCTCCTGTCCGCCTCTTGTGGTACCAGCACTTGGAGCGTGGGCGGCAAGCCCGTCACCCCACTGGCCCCTCTCCCTTTGCTGACCTCGGCGTGCCCCCTCTCAGCGTCCTCCTCTCCGGACAGGACAGTGGGAGCATCAGAGATGAGAAGGCCTTGGAGTTGTCTGGTCCAACCCTTGTATCTTTTCCCTTCTTTTAATTAGGGAAAGTCACAAAAGTCAGAGAAATCGAACAACACACACCACCCACAGGTCCGGTGCCCAGCCCCGGTGGTTATCAACTCATGGCCCATCCCGTTTCCTCCACAAGCCCCGTCCTTCCCAGCTCCCCTTCCTCACTGTCACGGACTATCAACCTTGCATCTTCCAGGAGAGGGGCGGGTTACAAAGGGGGGTGGGGCTCGCTGGACTCCTACAGCGGGCGCAGGTGGCCAGGGCGCAGGCCTGGGCCCCTCGTCGGCTCCCAGGCCCAGGCCTGCCCCCTTCGCACTTTTTGCTAGAGCCGCGTTCTACCCGGGCCATTGTTTACTTAATATTTTCCTTTAATGATCACCTTTTGGCCTAAGTACATTTGTTTAAAATGGAAACTTTGTATCGCGCCTGTAAACAGAAACAGTATCATTTGCCACAAATAGAAGGTATCACTAAAGATGACAGGGGGAAAAATTGCTGCTAAACCCTAGGTTGGAACTGTTGGCTGCCCGGGTGCTGAATCCTATGGAGGATGGTGTCAGGCGGGAGGCAGGCAGCAAGACCGCCGCCATCGATGGGGACTCGCTCAGGTCTGGGGCGATCCGGATTCGACGGTTAAACATCTCACACGGTGATTACTGTTGCTACAGCCTCGCCAGTCACAGGGGGCTGACTTTTCACATCCGAACATCTCTGATGTGCGCTGAGCCAGCCGGCAGTCAGGGCTTTGCCACCTGTACATGCTGCAATGTGGGCACCGCCAGTCACATGTGCCATGGGCAACCTGGAGACCCGCACACAGTCTATGTGCCATTTAAATGTCTTCAAAAAGATGTGCAGCCATGAGATGCAATGTTGTCATGGTAGCTGCCCCCTTATCTGTGGGGACACGTTCCAAGGCCCTCAGTGGATGTCTGGTACCGGGGGGAACACTAAGCCCTGTAAACACTGTTTTGTCCCCTACACAGACATCCTCGTGATGAAGTTTAATTTATTTAATAGACACAGTAAGAAATTAACAACATCACAAAAAACTGTAACAAAACCACAGCAATAGAAGGTGCGGAGGAGGCCTTGGGGCCATCCTAAGTAAAATAAAGGCGACCTGAACATAGGCACCGAGACGTGACGACAGCTGATCCGATTGCCAAGGCAGCGATGGGGTGGCTGGTGGGCGGGGAGTGCGTGCCGCACAGGGGCTCTGGACAAAGGGCTGTCATGCCCCGGTGCGACGGAGCAGGACAGCACGCGATCTCATCACGCTACTGAGAGTGGGGTACGATTTAGAACTTATGAACTGTTTATTGCTGGAATTTCCCATTTAACATTTTTGGACTGCAACTGACCGCGGGTAACTGAAGCTGCGGGAAGTGCAACTGCAGATAAGGGGGCCGCGGTGTATGTGCCCAAGGCCCTCGATTCTGTATTTTCTTGCAAAACAACAAACAAGTGTCTTAGAGGACCAAAGAAAGGGAGATGGGGGCAAGTCGGGGAAGCTGCAACATGCTGTTGCTGGAACCCTGAAAGGGGACCGCCCGTCACCTGACAGGTAGTAAGGCTTAAGGCAGCAGAAACTGCCAACCCCCTTGGAACAGATGAAAGAAATTTTGGAGCTATGAAAGGCTGGCGTGACTGATTCATGTCACACAGGATCACCACAAAGGTCTATGCTCTAGTGCAACTGGCAGCGTGTTTTTCTTTCCTGGTGGTTCATAAAATAATGGCGTGTCTTATGAGTGATGGCATCTTACATGTGATGAACCGCCGTCCCTCATCTAAAGCCCCCGCTGTCTGGGAGCGTTCCTGCACCGGGCCCTGGAATTTGGCCTTCTCCCCCAGAGAGCCCACGTCGGCCACCGGGACCCCGCCCCTGGGCATCAGATTCACCCAGTCTGGCCGGGGCCTGAGATATGTTTCTCATAAGCTCCCACGTAGCTGACGCTGCAGGGCCGCACTGGGCGCTGTGCTGTTGTTTCCATCGTTAATCTTGGTCCTTTCGGCCTGGTGGGGGTGAGCGGGGGGTGTCTGGGTGGCGCCAGAACTCGGGTGGGAGCCACCTGCTCTTTTGGACGTCTCAGAAGGCGGTGTCTCCCTGGCATGTTCATTGCAAAGAGAACATAATCTGTAGTGTGGGCGGGGCCAGGAAAGCTCTGGGAGACTCCCCCGTCCCTCTCAAGAACTTCGATGGCTTTAACTATTGGGAGTCAAGGCCCTGAATGAACTCAGCCAACTGGACTGGTATCCGTTCATAGTAATACTTAGGTCAAAACTCGGGACAAACACACCAGGCACACCTGTCACGTCTGCTCACGTGTGTCCTAGATGGTGACACAGGAAGGTCCCTTTCTCTTTGGGGTGTGTGTGTGTGTGTTACTAGTTTAGTAAAAGCAGCACCTGTGTACGTTTTTCTCAAAGAGGACAATCCGTTTTTCAAGCTGCCGAGCGTCTCTGAAATGGAGCATTCACCAACACCGCCCTCTCTCCCGAGTGAAATGCAGGGAAATGGGTCTCAGCGGGGACCGTTCTCAATGCAGGCATTACCACGTTTCTCCTCCAAAAGACCCGTGTCTGCCTGCATATTCTCTGACTGGCCATACACGGTGTTTTAGGAAACAGGAAACAGAGCCTTGTTGTGGACACAGCAGGTTTATTGCTTATAAAAATAAGTTACAAAACAAAACAAAATACCCAGCCTGACACTACGTGTGAGCACGAGCTCAATTAAACCACAAGGCTCACAGAAACTCAGAGCCAGACCCAGGAGGGTGAATTCACCAGTGTCGCCCACTTACGCAGAAGGACATGCCGCGTAACTCTGCTTGAGAGAGAGAGGGAGGAAGGGGGTGGGGAGAGAGACAAATGTCGATCTGTTGTTCACCTATTTACGCACTCACTGGCTGATGCAGACACGCGCCCTGGCTGGGGCTCGAACCCACACCCTCGGCGCATCGGGACGACGCTCCAACCAGCTGAGCCACCCGGCCAGGGCCCGTGCCGAGAAACTCTCATTCTCAGTTCTCAAAAGGTCCTCTTTGCCTTCCACATACCTGCTAACGAGTCTGGTCAGTCCCGTGCACAGAGGCGGAATCTGTTCCTCTAGGGGCTCAGCCTGCATGACGACATGATGTTTTACAACTGGGGGGTGGGGCGGGGGGACCCTGCATGGACACCAGGCAGTAAAGTGTCTCACTGCCCCCGTTGCCCAGGGCTGGTCTGGGAGGGTGCGGGCCCGGTCACTGCCGGCAGGTGTCGTGGAAGGCTTCGAGGGTTCGGAAGTCCCTCCACGTGGGGGGAAGGCCATCTTGCAGAAACTTCCCGCAGCGCTGGCACGGGGCCTGGAACAGCTTTATGTAACTTCTCAACCAGGTCTGAAAAAGAAAGTTAGGAAAGACAGGAGAGAAATGGGATCTGGGAGCTTCCACCATCGTCCTGCCTGTCAAGCCCCATGACCTTGAGGACAGAGAAGCTAAGGCGGCCGCGACTCCAAAAGACACCCTAGAGAAAGTGGCACACGGAACCCACAAGGTCACGACACTGCCGGCTGTCAGTTCTGAGGGAGCTTTTAAAAGAGACATTCCTGCCCTCACAGGCAGGAAGTGCTCCTGAGGAATGGCCACGAGCCAGCCCACAGTGCGTGGTCCGGGCCACACATGAGCACGCTGCGCCAGAGTCCCGGGCCTGCCGGGTCTCAGGGTCCGTCCTGTCCCGCTCCCTACCCGGCGTGGCCACGGACACTGCGTCAGAAGACATTGCATTGATGTCGATTTTAGAATTCTCCCTGAGGTCAGCACGGTTTCTGTCTAATTGGATTTCGGAGGTCATCACTCACTGTCACAATGTGGCCCAACACACCTACGGGGCGGGGGGGGGGGGACAACCTGGTGCCACCAAATAACATAATCAGCGGCCAAGGCCCACGGGAGTGGTTCAGAGTGCAGAGTCCCCTCGGGCATCGTACATAGGGATGAGGCTCACGTAACTCAATTCTCAAACGCAAGGAGATGCGCTACCAAAAGACAAAAGCCCATAACCCAAACCCCAAACCACAGGCAAGCGAGCTCTCACTGTGACAGGGGCCCATGAATCTCGTCATTTAACGTCCTCCTGAATTACAGCGATAAGAGAAAATTGTTCTTTGAAGACGCTGGCCGAGTTTACTGATACAAACCCTCTCTCTTCACCACAGCCGCCTTTGTGGGGCGGCCTGTGCCCCATCAATACTGCCCCCTTCCGAAGGCTCGGCACTGGGGTTTGTTGATAAACACGAGGTCAATGGACCACTCAGTCAAACTATTTATCCCTCAGTGCCGATCAAATTTAAATGCTCCCCAAGCCCCCAAGGCGGCCACCGAAGGGATGTGGGTGCCAGGATGCGTCAGGTGGGCCGCAGCCTCCGAGTCCCCCAGCAGTGAGGGGCCTGCTGTGGACAGTCAGCGGGAGTGTTCTCTAGGCCTGTGACCAAACCGCCACATGGGTGGCCCCGCTGGGCACCCGGGTTGCCTGCTCAGGCTCCTCCACGCCGGGAAGCCAGGCTCGTGTCCTCCCAGAAACGAACCGCGCGGCTCTTTGAGAAGCTTAGCTGTTGAGGCAAATGTGATCAGATGAAAGGCTCGGGCACTGCTCCACCACGGTCGGCGCCGGCGCGGGCCTGCTGACAGGGAGGCCCCCTGACCAGCAGCCTGCCTGGCAGAATTAAAAAGGCAGGTCCAGCAGTGGTGAAGGACGGGCCTACTGAAGTGCGCGCGTGGAGCTGTGTCAGCGTGGCCTTCACACAGCTGGCGGGCTGGCAGGACGTGCGGCGCCAGCTGCTGGCCCTGTGTAGGCCAGCTGGCGGTCACGTGGTCTGGTTGGGCCGCAGTGCACCAATGAACTGGCTTTGGGGTGGCGGGGGAGCAGTCCCGACCTGTAGCGTTCGCAGGTTTCCACGGTGCGAACATCCAGGTGCGATTTCAAGCTACCAGTGGCTGAAAGCCAGCTCGCAGAACTCTTGAGCATTTGATGAGCGCCGGCAGGAGCTGCCTTCGGCACACTGTGGGAGGCTGTCTGGGGGTCGTTGGCTGCCCTGGGCCCCAACCCTTTTCACCCGAGAGTGAAATGTCTTGGAAGAAGTGCCTGGTTTGTCTTAGTTGCTGCCCCCTGCTCACGACAGCACAGGGCCCGGCACAGACCAGGGGCCCCCGGTGCTCATCTCCTGACCACACCCACGCTGGGACCCGTGTTGGAAGGTCACTTCTGAAACCGCCAATTATTCAGCAGTGGTAGAAAAACGCCTTAATCAAGCAGAAATGGCTTCTCCGCGATCCCGTCCTGATTCTCAGGACGTATCAGTTTGACGCTGGCCCACCTGTCGCTGGGAGGCCCTTGTAGGGTGAAGGAGACACCCACCTGCGGGCCTCACCTGAGGGGAGTCAAGGTGCAAGGACAGCCTTCGCCTGCAAAGCCACTTACCATGAAGGACCTGACCACGACGTCCGGCATCTGGGGCAGCTGGTAGTGCAGCAGGGCAGTGGTGGCGTGGTCTGTCACCTGGGGACCAAGGACAACGGCAGGAGTCAGAGGCCTCTCCAAATTGGCAAAGAGTAAACGAGACAAATGCAGTCCTTTTGGAGGACAAACAAATCTGCTTTTGACCATCTCTCGAGGGAAGGACATCTAAAATCAAACCTGAAGTACGGACATTGGTTTGCAGAGTCGGGGTGGGGAGGGGGGTGCAGAGTGGGGTACGGTTGGCAGAAAGGAGGAAGGTACTGAAGGCTTGAAGTGGAGCAGACTGTGGAACATTCTGGCAATCTGGGAGAGGAAGGGCGTGGCCGGAGGGGCTGGAAAGGTGGAGAGGGGCACAGGGAGGGGATCAGGAGCTGTCCCTGCACAAACAGCTGCATTCTGCCTCGCCTGCACACCCGGCCAGGTCAGCCGAACTGGCCTCCCTGCCTCCTCCCATAGTCACTCTGTCTCATCCTCTGTAGCGACGTCGGTTTTAGGGTCAGGAATATGGTGATTTCTCAGGGTCTTTCCCTTGGGCCTCACTATCATAATCTTTCTGAGGCACTTGCCATGCCGAGTGTGGTCCTCTAACCAGCCCTCGGAAGGCGGGGTCTGTTTTCAGTCCCCCGGAGCGCCACAGCCTGTCCCGCGAGTCCAGGCAGAGGCTCCACCAGCAGGGCCAAGGGCCCGGCGGCATTAAGTCCGCCGAGGCGTCCCGTGACCGGAGGGAACCCACTGGGCTCCGGCCCTGGCACTGTCCGCGGACCCTGATCCAAAAACTGAATCTCTGCTCTCAGCAGGGCTCTGGAAACAAAGGGCTGGTCTACGAGCCCTGGTCACTCTGAAATCTGATGACACTACGGACTGCCAATGCCTGCCGTCAATCGGCAAATTAAGAGGTTACATCTAATTTGATGGCTGTGTTCAAACACGTGGTTAATTTGATTGTCCTCATTAGGGATTCTTGCCATTACAAATGCTGCGGTTAAAGACGAAGCGAGGCTTTGCAGGAGAACGAACAACGGTGTGCCCTGTGCCGACGGGTCGGTCCCAGCCCCCCATCTGTGCGCTTGGCTCTGGGCCTCAGGGCAGGGAGCACACCAGGCAGGTGGCAGCCAGGAGGGCTGGTCCAGGCCCCACGTGCCGAGCTGCAAATGGCTCAGAAATGAGTCTAGCTGTTGGTCTGCACCCACAGCCAGAGAGGCTGCCCCCCTAAGAGCGAGGACACAGGCTCCCCTGCTTAGGGAACGTACAGAACCTCTCTAACCCTCCGTGGCCCCGGATGCAATGGCTGTGCACATGAAGCCCCTACCCCGCAGCCTGCCTCCCCGTCTCTTCCGCTCTCCCTGAACCCTGGACCCCGGACTTGCCCTCTGGCCCCACAGGGTTTTCACGGCCTGCTCGGTGGCCAGTGAACCCCACGTGGGGGTAAGATCAGGTCTCACGAGTTCATGTTGTGTGTCCAAGGCCTAGAACATCACGTGGCATCTAAGAGCAGGTGCTCGATACGTATTTGTTGATTAAAGAAATAAACTTAAAACTGCCCACTCACCAAAGGCCATACCCCAGAAACACCTGCACTGGCTTTCTTGCCAATACAGCAAACAGGTCGTGTCTCTGACACTGCTGAGAAATTCTCACCCCAGTGGCCTCAGGAGGAACGGCCTGTTCCTTCAAGGGCAAATGTTTTCATTTTAAGCATTTTTGACAGACAGTTTTCTAAAATGAGCAATTTTTTTTAAACCGTAGCAACGATAACTTGGCGAAATGATGGGTGATGGGTGAGATTAGCGACTCCAAAGCCGCGGGGTGCTCGCGGCCCGGTTGCTGCCCGCCCAGGGCCTGCGGAAAGCCCCTGGCGAGGGCCCCTCACACGCCGGCGGGGCGTGCCTGGTGACCCTACTCACCATCCTGAAAGAAACAAAGTCTCTGGACAATGCTTTCTCCTGCGCCCACCATGTGTTCACAGTGTCCCTCACTGGCCCTGCCCCACTGCTGGGGACCTGGGCTGGTTCTGTCTGTAGGTGGCCTCTGTCCCTAGTTCTGGGCGTCCTCCTTTCCTGGCTGTGGGAGGCCCACCTCCAGCCGCGGCAGCAGCCGGAGTGCCCGGCCTGCGGCCCATCTGCCCCGCCAGGCCAGCCTCCCAGAGGCCGCCTCCAAGCCTGGGGCGCTTTATTTGGCTGCACAGTATCACTGCTATTCTTTTGACAATTTTTAACAGGAATGACCAACGTTTACGTTAGGGGGACTCTGCCTAGCTCGATCCCAGCTTCTCCTGCAGAGCCGCTGTGGGCGGTTTGTCTTTCTTAGCCACGGCCTGCCCGTCTGGGCATGGGGGCGACAACAGGTGATGCCTGTCATCTTGGGTAACTGTGAGGACTAAATAGAACGGCCCGCCAGTAAACATCAGTGATTATTCCACTGGGAGCCTATGTCACTGCAGCTGAAAACTCTCTCAGAGGATGTGGGTACAGTCAGGATGGAATTCAGACGTGTGGCCCTACCTTTGAGGCCCTACAGGACCTGGCCCTGCCTCTGCTGCTCTTACCTTCTCTGCTGAAAATGTTGCTGGCCCCCCAAGGACTCCATCCCCTGCCTCCCAGCTCCCACTCTCCTTTCGGGCCGCTGGTCAGATGCCTGTGCTCCGGGAAGCCTCCCAGGATTCCTGGGAAGGTCGTGTCTCCGCGCTCAGACCTTTTCTGTCCTGGCATCCCTCATGACTGAACTTGTGTGATTACGCTTTGCAAATTTTGTTTAGTGCCAGTTCCGAGTTGCCTGTGAACTCTGAGAGGGCAGAGGCCCCTGCCTGTCCCATGCCCGACGGGGGGGGTCTTGACACATGTGCTGGCTGAAAGGATGATCTGTTCTGTTCCTGAGACATGCAGGGAGACAGGCTCACAGGAAGTGTGTGGGGCAGAGAATGAGGCCTTCACAGGTGGGGACGGGGGGTGGGGGCAGTGGGCAGGAGCCGAGGACTCTGGACTTCCTGTCTGTGCTCGGAGTCCCTGCGGCCCCCTGTCAGGCTCTCCTGTCCTCCCGGCACGTGGGAACTGCCCAGTGAGGTTGGGTCCACGCGGCTGGCTCCAGCCAACATATCAGAAGTGGAAGGGCGGGTGCTGCTTCATCTGGAGCCAGAGCGGGGCGAGTGTGGGCTCCCTGTGTCCTCGGTCCTCTGCCAGACGGGGAGCCATGCTCAGGGTGGACTCACAGGATGGAGCCTCCGTTTGGCCTGGGCCCGAGTGAGGGACAGGAGCCCAGCCCTCGGGAGGCTCAGGGAGGTGTGCCAGTGGGCAGGAGGTAAACTGGCTGTCTGAGTGGCGAAGGCCGGGACACTCGTTTGCTACCGCCGCACTCCTCTCTGCACACGGGTCTGTCCTCCCAGAACACGCTCTCCCTTCCACAAAACGAGTCATGACGCTGGCCGGGGCTGCAGAGTCAGGCTGTGGCCAAGCACGTGCCCCCTCCGGGAGCGGCGCGGCTGGACGTGTGATCCATGGACCAGCAGCACTGGCATCCCCGGGCCCCACTGCAGACCTCAGGTCAGGACCCCGGCCGGGCCCAGCCGTTAGGCAGCCTCTGCAGCTGTTCTCGGGGATGCGGAAATGCAGGAGGATGCAAACGTTCAGGTCCGGCACCCCCGCCCCCCACCAAGCCTACGCTGACTAAGCAGGTCTGGGGCGGGGCTTCTTCCACACTGAAGGTTTCCAGCAGACTCCCAGGCGGCACCCAGGCTGTGGGGGCGGGACTCCGCCAGGGGGCGGCGCCGTCCAGGAAAGACGGGGAAGGGGCCCCAAAGGGGCAGGCATCGGATACCGTGGCACAAAACCAAGGAGGACAAATCTGAAGGAGAGATTGTCTTTTTCCAGAGTCAAAAATAAATGGCGCCACTCCCATTTCACCAGGGCGCTGTGGAGGGGTTTCCCTGTTTCTGAAAGGCGCTTCTCCGGGCCACCGGAGTCCTTTCAGGAACACAGGAGTTCTGGCTGACAGTCCCCGTCCAGCAAGAGCTTGTGCGGGGGGAGCTCGTCACGCGAGTCCCGGGGTGACTGAGGGGGCGCTCTCTGCATTTCCACTGCATCGAGGAGGAAGTGGAGACCCACAGTGGGCGAGGGCCACTGCTGTCCGGGCCCAGACACTGCCGGCCCGAGCCCACGACGCCCCTCCCGGCAGCCGTCCCAGCCAGCTCTCCCTGTTTGCCGACACAGGCTCGTGCCCCAGGTGCCCGGACTTTACCTGCCCGCCACCTCCCATCTTCGGAATGCCAGAGTCCCAATCCGAGGCGCCGGTCGGGGCCTGTCCTCGTGGCTACTACTCCAGGGCAGAAGGGACTGTTAACTGGAGGGCGTCCCCTCCAGATCTGGCTGGAGGCGCGCCCCCACACTGTTTGGCGGGTGGCTCCTAGGCACGGCACCTGATCAGTCTCCATCACTGGCCGGCGGCCGGCTCTTTTCAAAGGGTCGGGTACAAAGCACTCCCTCTGTTGCCAAACGGTAACAGGTTTCATTTCCTGAGTTTCCCCACCACCAATTACAGAAATATTTCAACAGAAGGAAACAAAGCTGACCCATTTGCTATGTTCTCCCTCCCTTCCTTCCCTGCTGGTTTTCGGGGCCCCAGGACCCAGCTCCAAAGCACCAGGCAAGACAGGGTTGCCGAATGTTGGAGAAATTCACCTACAATGATCTTGCTTTTTGTCAAAGCACTCCACCTTCAATGTATTTTTGTTTTACACTTTTCAACAACAAAGTTGTTTTTTTGCTCAGCATCCAAGATGTGAAAAAACAGGCCTAGGGCAACAACAACAAAAAAAATGCTATTAACTAATTTAAACTGACTCTGTGCCAGCTCGGGTGAAGTTCATCTGTGTATTGTGAAGCTAATGAGATTCCACTGGGAGATAAAAGCCACCCTGCCTGGCGGTGGAGACCCAGGCCGGGGGAGGGCACTAATGCTCCCAAAACGAAATGGTCCTCCCTCCAGAGGGTACGGGTTTGAAGGAAGAGCCTGGAAAGATGAAAGCAGACAGCGAACCCCAGGAAAAGAGGGAGGAGACAGGCCCCCCGCCCCGCAAAGGGGGCATGGGGGGAGGAACACTGGGAAGGAAAGAAAAAGCAACTCACAGGACGGAGAGGGGCCCTGGGGCTCTGGGCTCGAGGACAGCAGAGGCCCCCAGCTCAGCGTGGGGTGCCTTCCCTGTCTCAGGCTGGGCTGCAGGCACTTTATTTTGAGTAGGGCGACATTTCCATTGCCCACCAGCCGATCCACCTTTTTATTAACCTCACTTCCAGTTTTCTCTTCTTCCACCCTCCCCAAGACGCACAAAAACTCCCCTCCCCAGCCATAATTGCCGAAACTAAGCTCAGAGAGGGAGACGGGAACCTTTCAGGAGACCTCGACACAGCTGCCGGTCAACACACTGGAGCAGCAGACACCCGCCAGTCCAAAGTCTGTCCCAGTCCAAAGTCTGTCCCAAAGCTCCTCCCCTCCCAGAGTCTGAGTCAGGGTCCTGGGAGATGGTGGGCTTCAGCTCCGCCCCAGGAGGAGCTGCTGGAAGCAGTCCCTGCCTGTGGGTGCTGGGCCTGCCCTGGGCAAGGCCTGGTCTGCACCGCACGACCTGGCGTGGGCCCTGCTTTGGAGCCAGGTCACACGGGCTGGGATCTGCTTTGTCCCTTAGGGGCCAGCGACTCCGGACAGGGACTGAACAGACAGTGAAGGGCGTGCACTCGACTGGTGTGGCACAAACACAAGCACCACCTGTGGGAGTGGTCCTGTCTCCCTCAGTCCAAAGTCCTGTCACTTACACAGCTGTCCCCCCAGCCTCCCTGCTGGAAACTTTGGCCAGTCTTCTCACTACCGCCCCCCAGGCAGCCGACCCCAAAGGCTCTGACACGGAGCTGGGTGGGCCCTTAAGGAGACCTCCAGGCAGAACGTTTTGTCGCAGCATCCCCCCACCCCCCCGCCCCCGCAGAGGGAAGGGGAGGCGGAGCCGATGGAAGCCAGCAGCGTCTGGTCGGGTTCGTGCGTGCTAACCGAGAGTCGGAGGTCCAGGCTAAACAGGGAGGGAGCCCTGGTGCTACCGCTTTGCCGCGCCCACCTGGAGCCCACACTCTTCTCACGCGTGCCCTCCAGCCAGCTTGCGGACAAAGAGAACAAGGTCAGGTCCGACCAGCCTCTCCTCTGCCACAGTCGGCTCTGCAGAGCCCAGGCTTCAGGGTGACCGGACAGGCTTTGTCCTTTGTCATTTAGGGGGGACCACGGGCAGGGTAGGGACCAGCAGGGTCACTGAGACACACGGCGGTATGAAGCCTGCCTATACTCTTACTCCCTAGTAGTGGCCTCTTGGAAAAGTAAGGCTGCTGTCCTTTCTGGTGGCCCAGGGGCTGTCCTCAGGGATTCCTGAGCCCGCGAAGGTGGCAGGCACTGTCCAGCCTAGGTACAGGCTCCGGGCCAGAGTGGCGAGCTTGCAGTGCAGCAGAGGCGGGCTGGGGGCACCGCCCCTCAGCTTCTAGAAGGCAGTCTACGCTGGGGGTCAGGACCTGCGCTGCTGGAAAGCTCCCCAGGGAGATTTTGATGTGAGGAGCACCAGGAGCCACAGGTGAAGAAGTCACTGCAGGTCACCGCCCGCTCCCCACCACCAGGGGGCAGGACTGTGACCGCACAGGGCCTGGCAGGAGCTGAGCTGGACACTGGTCTGGCAGCTGCGTGAGGCTCTTCCTAGTGCCATGGTCCAATGGCACCAAGCTACGTTACCTGTCAGCATGTGCCCGTGCAGCCCGAGGCCTCCCCCGCTGGGCTGGGAGGGCTGGGCCTCCAACTCTTAAAAGCATTTCCCGCACGATGTACAAATGGGAAAAGTTAAGTACCCCAGTGCTTAGAACTTGCTTGTTTAAAAGCAAAGCCTAGCAGAGCCCTGGATTCTGGCTTCCCTCCCGCCAACACGGTGGGACCCTCCCTGGCCTACGTCAACAAGCACAGAAAGGCAGTGGGTGGGAGGAAGCATGACACGGGGCTGCCAGGAGACAGGGGCTCAGTCCTGAAATCGTCACTGCTCTCTGGTGGCTGAGGCTGCATCCCCACGCCCCCGAGGACCCACGTTGAGAGCAAGGCTGGGTCAGCGGACCGGCCGCAGCGCCTGGCTGTGCACGCCGCGGGTGCACCTGTGCCCCGTGAGACCCACCGTCAGCCCAGCCGGCCGCGACACGGAAGTCCTCCTTTCTTTCAAAAGGGGCAAGCCGACCCCAGCTGCTGCCCTATGTGACACCACCCTGCGCAGCCCTCCACTTCTCGGCTGCCTCCAAAGAGCTCAGAGAAGTCGGCTGGAGCCAGGGAGACGGTCAGCACAGCACCATTGCTGGTGCCAGAAGCCTCTTCCCACCTCGATGGGTTTCGGACACTCTGGAGCACAAGCTAACGGGCAGCAAAGCCAGGCACAGGGGCTCAGTTGTACACATGCTGGTCCCGCATCTCAGAGAAAACAAGTAAATTTTATTTGCTGGGTACTTTAATGTCACAAGGAGCCTGGGTTTTGCCAAGGACAGGCCCTCCGTTCAGGAGACGGACACCAGGAATCTTGGAAGGAGAATTCTCTGTGGGTCCAGGAGTCAAAATCGTGAACCCAGTATATGTTAAATGTTGAAGGAGACGGCAATTCCTGCCCGCAGCGTGGCTCCGGGGGTGCGCACTGATTTTATGAGGAATATTTAAAACAGCCCCAGAGGTACTCATTCCATGAAAAGCAGAACCATCATTATTTCACAACTGAAATGCTACGAATTGGGTCCTGAAAGCACTGGGGGTGGGGCGACGGGGAGTGGAGCGGGGATTGGCGGCTAGAACTGAGATAAGGCACAGCCGAGCAGGGGCGCAGTCAGCTTTTCTGATGTGGCCAGAGCCTCCAACCTGCACCCTGGGTTGGAACGCCACCGGTCCTGCAGGCCGAGGCCCGAGGAGGGGAAGCAGCGCCATGCGGGGGAATGGGGGTTACTTAGATGAGATCAATACTTCCTTCTCTGCCTGATGAAAGGGCCATTTGCACGGGCTCGACGACAGGTAAGTGCCCACGGGAGCGTGGCCATGCTGCTCTGGGGTGAGACCAGGCACGGGGCTGTCTGGGTTGGAACTGCAGAGGTGAGGGCAGGCCCATGTGGCTTAAGATCCCTGGTCACAGCTTTGAGACCAAGCTCTGTCTGAAAAGGATGAGACCTGATCTATACAGCGCTGAAAACAGACTGTGGACATGCCAGGGCCTCCACATGGAGCTTTGCTTTTCTGCCAAGGCCGCGTACACCCCAATCCTCTTTAAGTTCCCAGCCACGATGGCACTGACACCCCAAAGGGAAGGCCCTCGACTCCCTGACCTCTGCGCAAGCCTGACTGAGGACGGCTGCTGGAGGCAGACAAAGCGAATGAAACACGCTGCAGCCACCCGCAGGGCCCTTCCACACACCAGCCTGGCCCGAGAGGTCCTGGATGGCCTGGCCCTGTCTCCCTTCGGCCCACGTCACATGCCAGCGACAACGGCGGTTTTAGCAATGCCTCCTCCCAAACCTGCTGTCCTGCCCGTGTCTGCGCTCAAGTCTGTAGGGCTGCTCTCTGGCTAAGCCCTTCTCTATCTTTGAGACCCAGCCCAGGGGTCTCCGTCCCTGCCCCACACTGTCTCTGGGGCCTAGCTCAGGGCCCCCCAAGCCAGGCAAGTGCTCAGGGAGGGGCCCTGCAATGCAACTGCTCACCTGGTAGGACCCTCAGTGAATGAGAGACAAGAGGTGAGAGTCTACTGCCTCATTTTTGGCCAGGGTGGTTAGGGGAGCAGAGGGAAAGCGGGGTCAGAGGTCACAGGGCACTGCCAGGGAGGCTGGCAGGTGATCGGGAACAGCCCAGGGTGGCCGCCAGGGAGCTCTCCAGGGTCCTGACTGCCTTCAGCTCTATGCAGGGCTGAGAAGAGTCACGTACCAAAGGTCCTTGACCAGGATTAGGGAGTTAAGACTCTTCATCTGCATGAAAGAAAAAAAGTGCTCTGTTTTCCAGGTGGTAAAAGGCCAGGTTCTGTGGCCGGCTGCCAGGGGAGTCCAAAAGTCCACCTGAGCCATTCTGTCCCCCCGGGGGCAGGATGATGTTTTCTGGAGGGACAGCCCTCCATCAGAGAAACGCTTCCGGAGGCAGCTGGGCTCCCAAGCAGATTCGGGCAGCGCCACCTCCTTCCCTCGGAGACGGACATAAGCGGGGAGGAAGGGCAGAGCCTGTAGAGTGGGCAGGCCCTGCCCCGCTGGGTGGGCGGGGGATGGGAGCGCAGGGCGGGAAACATGGGTCCCAGGTGCCTTCTGGGAGTCACCTGAGGCCCTACTGCCCCCTCAGGCCACAGGGGACCGGACGAGGTCTGCTGACAGTGTCTGCTCCTACGCTCCTTCTGCTCTTCCGGCCTGGTCAGCACAGCCTAGCTGTCAGCTGGGGCAGGGGCTGCCCTTTGGGATGACCTTAGAACTCCCCATCACCTCTCCTTCCTCAAACTCTCCCTCTGTGTCGAGTCCACCAACAGGGACTTATCTTCCACATGGAGCTGCCCACTTGCCCTCGCACTGGTGAGTGCTTACCCCTCGGCTCTGTCCGCCTGCGACTGCCAAGCCCCGCTGGTGAGGCAGCCACAGGACCCACAGGCAAGGACACAGGGCCACCACCCGGGTCAGGGCAGAGCCGTGGCCCACAGCGCCTGCAGGGGGGCACCTGTGCCACCTGAGGAAGGGTTCGCGAAGGAACATGCCATTGAGCTGGTGGGAAGGAGCTCTAGGTACGGCAGAGCCTGTGATTTAAAATCACGTGGCGAGTCTTCGCTGAGCCTCCGGCGACATGCGACACGGGAGGAGGCACACATGCCCCAGGGCCTCGCTCGAAGGGCCCAGCCCTGTCCCCTGTCCGGGGACTTGGAATCGGCCACAAGGCAGCTTTGTCATGTGCAATTTCAGTAGACGGTTTATGCTGGGTGCTTGGCGCATCCAGGGTTTCAGGGGACTGGCTCTCCCGGGGGTGACCCCATCCGTCTCCGGAAAAGCACCAGTGGCCACCCGGCACATGTGCCCGGCGACAGAGGCTGGTCTCTGCACCGGACTGCTAGTGCGGGGCGAATGAGACACTATGTGAACAGGTCAACGGTCGCCCGCCTGAATACCACCCACCACTGGGCAAGCCACGGGGGCACGGGAGTCCTGCCCCGCCGCCGCCAGGACAATGACTGGGGACTGAGCCGGGACCCTGGGCCATGGCTTTTGTGCTTCACCCCGAGGGACAAGCCCGTGAAGCAGGTGCGGCCCCTGACACTGTCCCCACCGTCCCCAGCTGTCGCCGGGTGGCACGCACCTGCCGAGATTCAGCACGGGGCGTGTGCATATCGCCTCTCGTCACTGAAGGGAAATGCACACCGTTTTGAAACCAGGAGGTTAAAGATCAAAACAGTGACTGCCCTGCAGAGTTTAAATGTCAGAAAAATATGAACATGCTTGAAACCTTTCTGGCTCTTTGTCAGTCTGCCCTTTCAGATGGTCCCCCTCTTCCCAAGTTCCATTCTCTGAGTCTGCTCTGCTGGAGCTGCTCTGGCTATAAAAAGCTCCGTCACCCCAGGATGGAGGGCACAGAGCCTCCGGGACACCACCGTGCACGGCGGCAGCCTGTTGGCGGCCATGGGCCGCAGCACGCTGTGCCCAGTCCTCCGCCCTCCCCACTCCCGCGGAAGGGGTCTAATGAGGAGGAGAGAAAGGGCTCGCGTCTGAGTCCCCACGGCAGACAAAGGGCAGGTCCCGTGTAGCCTCATGTGGTGGGACTGGTGACAGGACCTCATGTGCTGTCTTTAACCCAGGTGGCAGCATGGCCCGAGGAGAACCGGACAGAGGCCTGCTGCCGAGCCCCCCGACGTGGTCTTCCAGAAATAAAAAGGCTCGGGTAAGCAGAGCTCGGCTCTGTGGGGCAGTCCTCCCTCTGCCCCTGCTTTGTCCGGGAACGGGGGGATCTGGGAGGCTTCCCACCTTCCCAGCAGGCCCCTCTCTGCAGCGGCCACCACTGTTGCTTGCGGGCAGGAAAACACACACGGCGTGCAGTGACCGCCACCACACGGCGAACGCCGAGGAAAGGAGTCCTCGGCATCAACCCTGGATGGAGGCCCCGCCAAGCATCCTGGGAACCGAGGGGGTGGCTCAGCTGTCCTGTTGGGGAGGTGGGGGTACAGCATGGCATCTAGCACCTCGGCCAGGACACCGGGGCACTGTCTCCTGCCTGAGGAATCCCCTCTACGACTGGCCTAGGAGCACCAGGGCCGCGTCACGTCGGTGCGCTCTCCCAGGGCAACTCTCTCCTGCTTCCCACCCAGGCTGAGCTGCCCGCGGGCAGCCACCTCGCCCTGCCCAGTCGGCCTGGGGAGCTGGCCAGGGTGAGGACGGACAGGAGCTATGGACAGGAGCCGTGGTCCCCACAGGGCTCTGGGTGTCTTTCTGGGAGTGCTACAGGCAACACCAGTGAGGACATCTGAAACTTATGTTGGTGGGTGAGAGAACAGAATTCTGAGAAAAAGCTGATGTTAACAAAAACTGGAGTTTAGTAATGTTGCCAACTAATCCTTCTCTGTTGGCGTTTTGCGTTTGAAATGCTCGACATCACGTCGTAAGTCGCACCAGGCCTTCAGAACCTGCAATGAGGACGTGCTCCCTGCTTTGCCTTTAACATGGGTGGCTGTGGAATGGGGGTGGTGGGGGCTGCCGTCTGACCCCCAGCCTGGCCTGCGGTGAACAACAGCGACGTGAGCCCAGTGCAGCCACCTGTCACGGTCCCACACCACAGTCTTCATCTTCTCTGCCAGTGGCTTCTGTGAGCACAGTCACGTAAAATAGACTTAAAAAAACGAATCCCAAACCATTTCCATGCAATGGTAATTAGGTGAAAGCTTTATTGACACAGGATTACGCCCAACTCTTACTACATTATTTTCCAATACATTCCTAACTGTGTCAGCACACAGACAATGCTTCAGTAGGGAAGAGAGAAGACCCCGAAATCTGCGACTTCTTGCCTGACTCCGAAAAAGGAAAAGGACGCCGGCATTATCTGCCTTTAGTGATAATCAGAAAGCACTGTCGCCTGTTCCCAAATTCTGGTTCTTGAATCCAGCACAGGTCATTATCAGAGGTCAAGTCCATCCAGTTACAAACCGGCGAAGGCAGAGGGGATAAAAGAATGTCAGAAAAGGCTCTGCACAAACACAGACAACACGCCATTCGGCAGGTGAGAAAAAATCCCCACCCTACACACTCATCTGTTTTTACTGCTCCAAACAACAGTTACACAAATGACAAGGAAAGAATGAGGTGCTCCTAAATCTCTCCAACTAGGCTAATATCAAATTTTAAACACTGCTTCCATGTGTGCAGTTTTGGACAAATACAAAAAGTGTTATTTTTAGGGGAGGTGGAATAAAAATATGCCACCGTCTCTAAATCTACACTTCACACATTTTACAACTTCCTAGCCCACTCTCTGCTTGCATTCGAAACCACTGACCGTGACCACGACCCCGACCGTGGACGGCTACCTGTGCAAAGGCAGGCGTGGGTGAGCCCCCCACCCCCAGAGGGCATGTGCCTGGGAACTGTCCGCTGTGAAAACTCCAGGTTGCGGGGCCGCGATGCTCGTGGCCCCGGAAGTCATCGCCCACCTGTGTGCCCTCCCCACTGTGACACCACAGAGGACGAAGAGACAGACCCGTGCACAAGGCTTCTTTCACACTGCTGCCTAGGAGAGGGAAGCCAGACGCAGACGCAGATGGACCCACACTCTTTCTCCTTGGGGCATCCCCACTGGCCGCTGCTGGGGACACTGGCGGGAGCCAGGAGCGCGGAGTGTCTGCAGCGAAGGCCAAGCTCTCTGCATGCACAGGCCTCCAGGGCAGCGGCCAGGATGCGGGGGCGCTGGCGCTGAGGCTGATGGCGATGGTGGCGGCGGGGCTACCGCCCCCTAAGCCCCGGGCGGCTGGGCCGGGAGAGGCCAGGCGTCCAGGCCGCGATTTTCTTTGTTACCTTAACTTTAACTGAGGGTCGGCTTTAGATTTACAGACAAGTTGCAAAGATGATAAGCGTTTCCTATCTGTACACCCCTCACTCAGCTCCCCCACTCTTACCACCTTTCATGCCTGCTACATTCATCACAACTGAAAAGCCAGTGTTGGGCACTTATTACAAACTGAACCCCAGGGTTGATCTGGATTTCACCAGCTCCCCATCGGTGTCTTCAGTTCCAGGGTCCCACCCAGGGCAGCACACCTTCGGCTGCGACTACATGATCAGGGCGTCTGACGTGTGCGCAGGCCCCACCCGTGTGGCGCTGAGTCTCTGACCCCTCCCCGGGTCGCAGACACCCACCCTAGGCTCACACTTCCACCGCACACGGGTCCAGGAACCACGTGAATCCGACGCCCGGCAGACGCCGCCACCGGGCTGGTCCGCTATGCTCCCTTGACCCAAAAGCCTTAGGCTCACTGCTTAATGGGCACGGGGTTTCGTTTTGGGGTGATGAACACCTCTGACAACCAGAGGTGGTGGTTCTACAACTTCGTGTCAGTATTAAAAGCCACTACCCTTTACTCGAAAACGGTTAATATCATGTAAATTTCACCTGGGTGAGAAGAAAGGTCCTATGGCCTCTCGGCTACCTGGCATGCCTTGGACACAACCGTTACTTCAGCGGGAATAACGTGTCCCACTACCTTTCCCAGTACTAACTTTCAAAATCACGTCCCTCCCCCGCATCCACCCCGGCCACGGTCTCTCTCTGAATTGAGAATAAGCCCCAGGCTCCGGACCCGCCCCAGGGGCCCTGCCTCTCAGCCCCGGCATCCCCCGCACGCTCCAGTCACACAGGCCCCCAGCACGAGGGGCTGGGCTGCTCCTTCCACCATCCGGCAATCTCTTCCTGCGGCTTGTCGAATGGCTGGTTCCTTCGTGTGCTTCCTGTCTCCACTTGGATTTTGTCCCGAGAGGCCTCCCTCCTGTGGCAGCCCAATGTGAAGGGGCCCTCCCCGCTGTCCTCGACTGCAGCCCTAGGGACACCTGGTATCACCTCTTTCCCTGCTTCCCGGTCTGTCTGCTTCCCCTGTGCCCTTAGCAGAGGGCCTGGCGCCAGCACACGGCAAAGGGGTCCGCGCGTTAACTGTCGTTGAACTTGATGAGACGATGAACGAAAGTGTGGCCGACTTCACGTTTGCACGGCTGGGCGGCAGCAGGGACAGAGGGTGGGTGAGAGCAGAAGGACCTGGCCTGAGTGCTGGGCAGGCTGGCGGGGGGCGGGGGGGGGGGGTTCGCGAGCCCTGGGGGTGGTGCTGGTTCAGGGACGGGCCCCTTCCTCTGTCTGCCAGGAGCGGGAAAGCGGGTTTTCTCTTGCCCCATTTCATTGTCCCCCTAACATTTCCCAGAGAATATCACGAGGGAGCCCAATGTCTGACAATGATGCCACCGGCGCGTAAAGGGGGGATGGGGTCGGGTGAGGGCGGGACCGGACTGCCCACAGTGGCACCTGCATGGACCACAAGGGCTCTGAGAAACAGAGGACGAAAACCGTGGCTTGAGCCTGAAACAACTCAAGGGTCTCTGACTCTTAAAGGTGTAATTTACACACACAAAATTCGCCCTCTGTGGGCGCACAACTCCGCTGGCTTTGGAACACATACAGCTGATCAATCACCACAATGAACAGACAGAACATTCCCATCACCCAACCACGCCCCCTCGTACCCGTTTGGGGATAATCTGCCCTCACTCCCAGCCCCTGGCAACCACTGATCTGATTTCTCTCCAGAAGGTTCTGTCTTTTCCAGACTGCCACATAAATGGAATCACGAAGGGAACAGCCTTTTGTGACTTTTTTCACATTAAAAAAGGCTGGGATTAAAGGTCAATGTTTATACCTCGAAGCATTCATATTGCCTTACTGCCTCTTGAGTAGGAAGCAGAAAGCCCGACTTACCTTCTGGAACACTTGATAGTTAGACTTGGACCATATGTCCAGCTGGGGGAAAGAGAGAAAGTGTCATTAGCATCCACTGTAGGCTCTGGACTTCAGAAAACGCATGAAAACAAACTAGAACATGATTATAGAGTAACCGCTCCGGGGTGGGAAGCACTTAAACGTCCCGCTGGAACACTGGGGACACTGGTGACTTCAGGAGACTAATGAAGGGATTCGGAGAAGTCACTTGGAGGAACCGGCCGCATCCAAGCCCCAGGAGCCACGGTCCCTGCTCACTTTTCTACCCTTGGCTCCCACCTCCGGTCCTCTCGTGGCACCGAGGGGGCCGAGGTCCATCTGGTCTCAGGGCCTCTGCACTTGCTCTGCCCTTTGCCTGGACTGCTTTCCCCACGGACCCTCACATGGCTCCTCCTACACGTCCCGGAGCTCAGACGTCACCTCCTCAGACGGGCATTTCCCAGTGACTCGGTCTGAAACGTTATTCCCATTCCTGTTACCTCGATTCTCTTTATTCTTTCAAAAAATTTAAATTTTCATAGCATTTAAAACTGCCGGAAGCCTTGTGTATCTGTGTTGTCCTGCTTGGCCCCAGCACGCCACGGGCAGCAGTGGGTCTTTCCTGAGCGGAGGAAAGCACCGCACGGCGCCTCCACACGCGCTCCAGGAGGGCCCAGGTGGCGGGTCCCTCAGCCACCTTGCTCTGCACAGGACGGGTCACAGCTCAGAGCCATTCGACTGCCCAGGCAAACCGGCGGAGCCGCTCCGGAGGGTCCTGCCTGATGGTGCCCGCGTCTGGCTGGCTCAGGGGCCCTGGCGACACGTGTCTGTTTTCTCCTATGCAGGGCCTGGGCCCCACCCTGGAGCGTGTGCAGCTGCAGGTCTGGAGTGGGCCGCAGAGTCTGCTCACTCCTCCGTTTCCGTGGCGTTCTCCAGGTGACTGGGGCCCAGGGCGCCCCCACGTCACACAGGGAACGCGGAGGTCCAGCAGAGGACACCCGGACCAGCCCTCCTTGGGCCACACTTGGATGCTGTAGTCGGTCCTTCAGTGGCACAGCCTCCCCAGAGCTCCTCTGTGTCACAGGTTTGCAGGATGAATCTAATCAATGTCCTCCCACTCTTTCAAGAACAACAGAGTGGGCAACACCAGAATCGGCCTCAGTGTAGTGGTGGGGGGAGCTGGAGGGCAGTGCAGATAAAAAGAGGGGCTGCCAGTATGTCCCCTGGTGCCAAAAAGTCAACTTTAATATAAGAGGTCAAGAGCTGAGCAAATTGAAACATCTGGTCAATGGGCCTCTTGGAACCTGCCTTTGAGGTTGGCCAGTGGTCAAGGTGGAAACCTGAGACGTGGCCATTTGCGCCTGTATGTTGTGTTATTGATTCTGAAACACCTGGGAGCAGGAGACGCAATCAGATGGAAGATCTAAGAAGAGAGGAAGCGTTGCGTTGCATGTGACAGCGGACGGCTCTGTTCAGAGGAAAACACCAAAACGTGGCTTTCTGAAAACAGTCCTTGGAAACGAAAAGTTGGGCCGTGAACAGACACGCGGGACACCCAGCTCTCCCAGCTTCTTCCTGTTCACGATTAGTGTTACGCAGAGTTCACACTGTCTGGAAACGCTCAGGGCAGGGGAACGGCGCTCGCGACCCCGAGGGCCACTGCGGTGCTCCTGTGGGACCTGGCGGAGGTTCAGCCGGTCCCAGTCCCAGAAACGCCACAGAACTCTTATCGACTGAACGGGCATTCGAATCCACCTTCCCCCACCCCCACCGTTGGTCCCCTCTCCTTCCCGGATTTTCATAAAAGCCCCCTCTAAGCACTCTCCTTCTACCTGCCTAAATGGTTATCCAGAAAGGTGGTGTCAGTTTTCAGTCACTCCCCACCCCCCTCCCCGTTAAACCGAATGGTGGGGTAAGAATTTAAAAAAATCTTTAGGCATTTAATTTGACAGCTCAGTATTTTTTTTTTTTTTTAATTCCTAGGGGACAAGTGATGTTTCCTTCCAGGTAAGTCCAAAGGAAAGCTCAGAAGAAACACGGAGAGTGAACTCCTGCGTCGCTGTCGATGCTTCGCAGAGCGGTCCTGCAGGGCGGCTGGCCACCCCGCGGGGAGGGTCAGGCTCAGACCCTGTTCTCAGTGCACCAGGACTTGGAAAGTGCAGCTTCAAAGACTATCCAGGGACTGCAGAGTGAATGAGGTTCCGTGCCTTTCAGTTCTACCAAATGACTGCCAAGACAACAAAGATTCTAAATCCAAGTTTTAGGCAGAGTAACATCCGTGTCTGAGCTTGGAACCGGTACATTCTCCTGCCGTTTTTACACTCACAGCTGTGTCTCGAAGTCCTCTCCACTGTTCATCCCTCCTGCCTGTTCCCGCTGTACCAAGGCGCACCAGGGTATAAACACGGCGCCAGGAAAGGAGAGAAAAGGAAGAGCCTGCAGACAGATGGAAAAGTTCCAGTTTTTATTTCAAAGATGAAATAAGAGACCCTTCAGCACTGCAGAAGGTTTTAACAAAAAAAGTCGCCTACAGAGAAATACACGTCGGCTTAATCAGGAGCTGGACTCTCCAGCCTGGCTGTGGGTTCTCAAAACACACCCTGCTTATTTAGCGTGTGCAAGCTGCTGTTTTTGAAAGGCAGTTTGAACTGTATTATCCAGGACCCTAGGGAACAGTTCGGACCATCTGGGACAGAAAGACGCTGGACAATATGCCCCATTTACCAGGCGCACTCAGGTAAGAATGGGATCCGATGACAATGGGTTCCGATTTTGCTGGGAAGGCACAGCAGGCGGCTTGCACTTGATTTTCTGCTAGATTTACGCCAAAGAAAGACACTGAAGCAGGCCTTCTGGGGTCGACAGCCTGCCTCTCCTCAGGGCCAGGAAGATCTTGGAAATCATTCCAGGGAGTGGGGCTCACCCGAGAGACTATTCACTAGCTTCGGCTTACCTGCTGCAAAGGCGGCAGGGCTGCCCACTTTTGCTGGTGCGGCGTTCAAACAGGAGTATTCTGGAAGCTGCACACTTTCAGCTCAATGAATGGGAAATTATTCTGAACTACAGTGTCAGGAAGAAGAAAGTGAGGCACCCCTCAGGATTCTGGGCAAGCATCGGAAAGATCTTAGAACGAAAGAGCCAACCAGAGGGTAACTGGCGGCTGAGCACCCGGCCCCAGGAGCGGCCTCCCGGGCTTCGGGGGCTGGGAGGCGTATTTCAGGGGTGGGGGTACGGTCTGTTCTCAGTGAAACTGCAACGGACGCCACAGGTGACCAAGTGCTCTGGCAGAAACAAGTTTGTCATCAGGTCAGTCATCAAGACTGCAAAGCCCTCTCGAGGCACGGGGGGAACTTGCGAAAATGGTGACAATGAAACTCACTGAAAAGAAAAATCAGAGCGACCCCACGTCAGTGGGCCAGGGGACTCTGACGGCGGTGAGGACCAGCCTCTCCAGCCCCCGCCACAGCCAGCGCCCACACCCCCTTCTTAAATACCCCTGGTCTCCGCATGGGGACGATAAAATTATTTCCGATTCCCAGATGGAGAAGCCGAGTCTCAGAGAGTTAAGCCACTTGCCCAGTGTCACAGGGTTAGTGTGTGCGGGGAGCCAGAAACCAGGGCTGCCTCTAGAGGCGCCGCCCTTAACCTGCAGGAAGATGGCCTTTCAGCTGGACTCCGGATGCCCGGTGCCTGAGCCCCAGCCCTGGGCTGCCACAGATCTTCAGGAAGCACTTTGGCCAAGCTCAGCATGACAAGCCTGCTTCATGGCCTGCAGGGCGACAAGCATCACGCTCAGATGCACTTCGCAAGTGGAAATTCCAGCAGCTTATCAGACAGTAATCAATTCTTCATTTCAGAAAACAGTACAATGAACTATAAATTATCTGAAACTGACACTTCCAACTAAAACTTGTCAGCCTCACAGGGACGTCAACTTTTAAAGTTTTTGTCTATCAGTGGTTTCGTCTTGCAAGGTCCAGAGGTGATGCGTCAGTAGCGGAGAACACCATCAACGGGCAGCAGTGAGGGATTTCTCCACGGCTGCCCAGGTTTTCAAACCATAAACTTCTGTTCGGTCATCTGAGGGCCCCCCAACCTCCCCTGGAGGATGAAAGAGTGAACAGGTCTTCCCAAGGAACGCAGTGTTACAAGTCTGCCATTCTCAAACTTTTCACTTTCAATCAGGATGCACATTTGTTACCAAAAAACTGCTGAAGGCACCGTTTCCGGGTGCCCGCTGCCTGCCAGTTACATGGGACCCCCTTCCCCAGCTGCACCCTTCCCCCAAAGTAACAAGAAGCCATTTTTCTGAAGGTCGTCTGAACAATTTCAAAGGCTATACCAAATCAAAATGTTCCCTGCATCTAATATCAAACAGGGCTGATGCCAACACTTATTAGAGAAATCAGACTCAAGCTCCCCGGCCCAAACTCACCCCCCCAAACTTTGAAGTGGGAAGAATGCGGGGATCAGAAATTACCCTGGAGACAGCGCTGGCTGTCTTTGAAGGTTCCCTTTGATACCACCGTTTCTCTTCCTCTCTTACGCCAGGAGGCTAAAAGCAGCCTTTCTTTTTCTTTTTTTAATTGATACGGGATACTTAATGAAGCTGCAGCTTTAACATAACCTAAATCCCCTAATAAGATAAACTCAACCGAGACCCTTGTATTTTTCAGTTAAGCCCGACTGGTAGTAAAACCGGAACAGCGGCTGGGCGTTCGACTCGAATCCGCTGTTTAACATGCTGAGTCACGGCTCCTTGCGCCTCTTTGGCTGCGGTGAATACCAGGTCGGTGAGTCTTAAAAGCATTTTTATATTTTATCAGAGGAATCAGGCTACTGGTGCTTGGTGTCAAAAACAGGCACCACGGGGAAGGGGGCAGGACGACTTGGGGCCGGGAGGTGGCTCTAGCTGCCAAGGACCAGCCCTGCTGTGGTTCTGAGGGGAAGCCTGCTGGGGCTGGAAAGTGGGGTGCGGCGGGGCCACCGCAGCAGCCCCAGGGACCGCAGAAGCCTTTTGGAAGGCGCTGGTGGCTCTGGGTGTGGAGGACACAGGCTGCAGACAGAGGAGTTCAGAGCCTGTGTGCCCAGAGGCCTTCCAGGCCACGCCCACTGGGCCAGCAGCTGCCTCAGGAGCTGCGGCCAAGGCCCCCAGGCCCGGGCTCCGGCACCGCCAAGCAAAGGTCTAGACCACGCCTCAGGCGCCAGGGCCTCCTTCCCAACGTGACATTCTGTTTGGGACGAGCTAGACATCTGAACACACTGACTGCACTAATGCTTACCTGTGCACAAATATATTTAAGTTCACATACACCAGTAACTCAAAGCAGAAGACTAATAATAGCTGCATGGCTTTATCTTTATCATTTGTAAAAGTGCTCTGAAAAAAGGGGCTAATCCAATAGACTGGGGTTCGACTCTGGGCACAGCAGTCATTTGAGAGCCCCTCTGCCAAATGCGGTTCCTGTACCTTTAAAACCACAAGCGGGCTCAGTCCCTCAGCAAGTCCCAGTCTGAGGGCCGCTGCTCAGCACTTGCGCCAGGGCCTGCCGCTGTGGAGGGAGCAAGAGGCCTCTGTCACCGCCTTCGCGACACGCATCATGGCAGGCCACGGGGGCCTGGGCACGCGCCTTCTCTTTCTCGTGAGCGGGGGGCCCGCGCTCACTGCTTGCTCCCCGGGCAAACACGCGCGTGTGCGCGTGTGCGTGTCCTTTATTCTCTGATTCATTTATAGCTTCACTTTCTGCCACTCCCTTTGGTGCCCATCGCCGGTTTTTCATTCTCCACCCTTCCATCCCAGTGAAAGCGTTTCCATAGCCCAGGTGGGCTTTCTCGCGACCCTGCTACTGCACTTCTGTGGCCCAGGTGCTGGCTTCTGTCCTCAGGAGACAGTCGTGGGACAGAGCCAGGGCCCTCAGGAGCTCCTGAAAGAGCGGGGTTTGCGACCTGGCTCAGTGTGACTGTGGGCCAGTCACTTTATTGTTCTGGGCCTCAGTCTCCTCATCTGGAAGAGGAGCCTAGGACCCAGTAACCACTGCAGGCCGAGTCTGCTTCGCACAGTGCCTACCGGACTGACATGTGAAGTCTGTCTGGAGGAAGTCCAGCAGCTGTGAACATAACGAGAGTGGTTTGTGGGCCATCGATGCAGCCTGGTAGCCAGGAGAGTGGAGTGGAACGCGGATGCGTGAACACTGACGCCCTCACTGTACTAGTCGGTGGGGGTGGCAGACACTGTTGAGTGAGCACGTGTGCTGTGTGGCTGTTGCATTCAAAATGACTGAGCAAGCAGGGCAATGAATCTGCATCAGATTTTGTGTTAAGCTTGAATATTCCTCTGTGAAGCCATTCAGATGATTCAGAGGCCTGTGGGCAAGTGGTGACTGGCGGCTTCATCACGACAATGCGCCCGCTCATGCATCACGTCTCATGCAGAGATTTTTGGTAAAACATCACATCGCCCAGGTGACTCAGCCCCCTAGAGCCCAGATTCGATGCCCTGTGACTTCTGGCTTTTCCCAAAACTAAAATCACCTTTGAAAGGGAAGAGACTTCAGACCATCAATGAGATTCAGGAACATACGATAGGGCAGCTGCTGGCGACTGGGAGAACTGTGTGAGGTCCCAAGGTGCCTGCTTTGAAGGGGACTGAGGGGACATTGTCCTATGTACAGTGTTTCTTGTATTTTGTATCTTCTTCAGTAAATGTCTCTATTTTTCATATTCCATGGCCGGATTCCTTCCATACCCCATGTGCTAGTATTTCTATTACTTGCAAGACAGATGTGTAAAGGAATAACCATGATGTACTAATTCTAGTTAGAGAAAAAGATTGTTCCAATCTCTCTGGACGTACCAATGATGATAATTTGTGCCATGAGTAGAGGCAACCGCAGGCCTGCCGTCTCCAGAGCCTATGCCCTAGTGAGAGGCCCCGGGGAAAATGGGGATGGAATGAGAAGAAGATGGCACTCAACCTGTGTGATGGGAGGAGGAGGAGTTTACCAGGTGGGCAGGAAGGCGGTGGCACCCTGGCTGAGGGCACAGAGAGCCCGCGGATGGGCTAAGCTCGGGGGCGGGGGGAGCAAGGGATGAGCCCACAGACGGTGGTGCCGTCAACCAGGACAAGGAACCACGGACGGAAACTGAGTTAGGGAGGGAGAAGATGAGCGTGGTGGGGACAGGCTAACTCTGAGTGCACCTGGGGAGGAGGGGTGGGACACAAAAGCAGGTCAGGAGTGATCCCACTGCGGGCGACACGTGACACCAGAGGGGTGGACGACAGTGGCCAAGGGGCAGGGGCAAAGAGAAGAGGACCCAGGAGTCCGGGAGTCCAGGGGCAGGGGCAGGGCAGGAGCTCCTACGGCAGCTAAGGAGGGTCATGAGAGATGCCGGGCACACCTGGGGCAACTTCCTGATTCCCTCGTTTTAAGTGCGAGCAATAATACAAAATACCAGTTAGCATTTATCAGGTGCTTACTCGGTGGCAGGGCGCTAAGTGGGCTACACATACAATTTTGGACCCTTTCAGAGGGGGCGGTTCAGTAAATATAACATCGAAGCTCTCACACAGAGCAGGCAACAGCTCATCCCTTATAATCTTGATTCAGAGTTGGTGTCCCTTGCACCTGGTATTTGGCACCGCTTCCTGCAGCACGGTCATTGGTCGTACCTAACTTTCTGCATTTATTTTTAAGGACTGGCTGACACCAGGTGAGACTACAAAGCTGCAAACCTTGAACAAAAGCAACAAGAAGCACATCACTAAGCGCCTGCCAGCGGGGGCCCGTGGTCAGGGCTCCACCACCCGGGCGCAGCCCCCACTGCCACTCGGCAGTGCAGGCGGGCTCGGGGAGACTCGCTGTCGGGGTTTGTGAACCGCGCACACAGCAGATCCTGCCCGCCCCGATTACCTACTTTATCCTCCACACTTGCTCCAAAGATATTCTGGGTTTTCCAAAAAGAAAAAGGAAATCTCCCCGTAAGGAAAGCTGTGCTATTCACGGCAACGTTTATGTGAACTTGTCAGAAGACACGGACGAAGACGACACCAGTGTGAGCTGCGTTACTTGTTCAGAATACGAAGTTCGGACTTTACGGGTCGGCCCTCACACATCTGCAGTTCTGTGCTTTGTGAGCCACCTTTCTTTTTTCTGAAGAACACTCTATTCTCACTATCACATGGCCATTGGAGGTGAGTGCTAGCACAGACTTTGAGATTTAAGTGGGACCCATGAGAGAAAGGAAAGCTGCGGAGAAGGGGGGAGGCGGCACCCAGGTGCCAGAAGAGAGCAGGTGCGTCGAGGGGCCTCAGGCCAAGCGCTCGTCACCCTCAGGAAGCCAGCCCAGACGGGGCGGTCAGGTCCTGTGAGTGCGCCCTATGCTCTCTGCAGGGCCGTCTGGACGGTGTGCCATCACGAGCAGTGGGGGGTTCACACGGGTGAACTTCCGTGGAACGAATCACCCGTGGAAGCGCTGCATCTTTCTCGTTGGCAGCATTCAGCGTGGGCGGCTGTGGACAAGCAACTTGCCGGGAGCTACTTGTCGGTCTCCCGGAAAAAGACCGCCGGAAGCCTGTGTGCCAAACTAACTCGAATCTTCCTCCTGGTTCTGGGAAAAGCAAAAGGCTGAACCCTGAGGTACTGACGTGCTCGGCGACTTGGCAAAAAACCAAAACCAAAACCAAAAACAACCCCCCAAAACCCATTTCCTCAGAAGACACATTTAAAGAGGCGACTGGGGTCTACGGCGGCAAGTGAGAACTCCAACTCAGGGCGGCGGGCTGAAAGCGAAAAGCGGAGGCGCGTGACGAGAGGCGCGAAGGGAGAGCGACGCTCCTGTAAAGTGTCCCCGCACGCTGGCCAGCGCGCCCACGGCTCTAGGCGCCTGGGGACCCAGGGCATGCACCCTGGCACAGGAAATAAAAGACGAGACACGCGCGGAAGGCCGCGGCCCGCTCACCTTGCCGTCCTCCGTGTAGACGTTCTCACTGTACCCCTTCACTATCGTCCGGTCGATGAACAGGCTCCGCATGACGACAATCACTTTCAACACCTTCCCCAAGGTCACCTGTCAGAACATGTGTGCAAATGTAAGCAATTACACGTGAACACGCAAATCATACACGGTCAGGCAAGATGACAAGAAGATGGGCTTTCCCCTCCTGTTTCTGAGATGTGCGGGGGACACTGAAGCAGGACGCGAGGGAGGCCGTGGTGGCTGTCCCTTGTGCTAGCATCCCAAGGCACTTAAGAGACAAATTCCCAACAAAACAAGCTCTTTCTTAACCACTTAAAGATGGCAGGAGCCCTGGCTCATCTAACTACCCTGAATGTGGTTACAATTTTGACTTATGAACTCTCAGGACACGTTCCACAAGTTTACTATCTGTCCTAAGAGTGTCGTCTTCAAAGGCTCTCCTGGAACGCTAGGAGTTGGTGAGAGCACATGTTTTCATGTGACTTGTGGCCCCACGCACACCCGTGGGTTCCAGGTAGAGAGTGCAACAGACCAAAGGCAGGTACCACACAGCCCCTGGTGGCATCGCCTGCTTATAATGGCTGCTCAGGAGTGGAGAGGCAATGCCAAATAAAGCCCGAAGGTAAATGCAGAGTAGCTGAATTTTATCTCCAAAAAGGAACATAATCCTGGACATATATTTAAGTGTTTTTACTCTTTTAGAACTTTAAGGGAGTACATGGATTAAAAAAAACAACCTGAAACATGCAGTTTCACATGTGCCAGGGACGAAGCGCCCCGCTGCGCTTGCTGGGGAAGCATGAACAGCGAGCGCAGACGCGGCGCCCTCCCTTGACCTGGGGGCTCAGGCGGCACTGCCGGTGCTCCGCCCAGCCGCCTCTCTTCATTTCCTAGGCGAGGCCCTGGAGGGGGACTCAGCACAGGACCCTCCCAGGGTCCACAGTCTGGTTGCACTGATGAGGCTGGCACTGCAGAACTGGCTGAAAGGAATCCCTCTGGTTGGCATAGGACCAGGGCCTCCGCCCCGAACAGCAGCCCCCGCCTGGCAACCCCTCTACGCAGCCTGTTTCCAGGGCGCCACCCACCACCCTTTCCTTGTTTCCCCATTCCTTGGGGTTGTACCGCTGACTGGCCTCCAAACACCCTTCCTCTTCCCTTGATTAGCCCCAGGCGTCAGTGAACATTCCTAAGATCTATTCCCAACAGTCGTTCCTTCAATAACTTCTAGCTCTAAGCTGACGTCTCCGTTTTCGTATGACTAAAATGGTACAGAATATAAGCAAGTCAAGAAAAAGGTATGATTCATTTGTTTACATTTAAGAGAATGTTAATAAAAAATCCTACTTTATTAACTATTGTATTTACATTTCTGTATAGTATTTTTAATTACTGCTACACCGCGTAACACTGAATGGGCCATTTCCTATAGGACTGAAGTCACTACTTAAGGATGCCAATTAACCACAGAGGTAGGAACAGCAGCTCTGTCTCTGGATTACATGCAGTTTACGGGCAGGAAGAGAGGGAGGGAAAGGAACTGCGTTATAATTTTGTGATTATAAGCACGGACATTAACAGCCTCATGGCAGGCAGCAGCGAGGTCCAAGATTGGGCCAGTGGATTCAACAGCACATTTCAACTCTGCTCAAAAGGAAGAATAACTAAGTAACTGTTTCCTAAAAAAAAAACAACAAAAAAACCCAAACTCTAGCTGACTTTAATTAACTGATAAATTACCTTGGTAATTTCTCAAGTTTCTTAAGTTGGGATTGGGGGGGGTGGGGGGGCTAAAAATACCTGAAATTTTATATTTAAACTTTTTGGTTTTTTTATGGCTGCAACATGCACTTTTGTTCACAAAGCTTTTACTACATTTGGGATTTTTAAAAAAAGATTTTATTTATTTATTTTTAGACAGAGGGGAAGGGAGGGAGAAAGGGAGAGAAACATCGATGTGTGGTTGCCTCTCTCGCGCCCCCTACTGGGGACCTGGCCCGCAACCCAGGCCTGTGCCCTGACTGGGAACTGAACCAGCAACTCTTTGGTTCACAGGCCGGCGCTCAATCCACTGAGTGACACCAGCCAGGGCAACATCTGGGATTATTTCTTGAGGCTAGGTTTCTAGAATTGTAATTACTGAGGCAAGTAATATAAACATTTTAAGGTTTTTGATACTCTCTGCCACAGGGTTATGCCAACCAGAAAGGTATGAACACATCTATTTCATTCTGCTCTTGCTAGCAATAGGCACTATTAAAGTAAAATAAAATCCATCCCCCTCCGGAAATGCCAACTAATTTATTTCTTTAAATCTTTTATTATAGATTTTTAAAAATCCTCACCCGAGGATATGTTTATTGATCTGAGAGAGAGAAACATCGATGTGAGACAGAAACATCGATTGGCTGCCTCCCATACTCGCCCCAACTGGGAACTGAACCTGCAACCTAGATACGGGCCCTGACCCAGGATTGAACCCATGACCTTTTTGGTGCACGGGACAATGCTCCAACCAACTGAGCCCGGCTAGGGCACAGGCTTTAAATAATATACAAAAATAAATGAAGTGGTATGAAGAACTCCCGTGGACCCAACCCAACTTGGACAATCACAACTCGGCAGATGTTGTTTCACCCCCTCCCGTACCTGCTTTTCTCTTCCTGTATTTTTCTGAAACAACAACTACAGTGTCATTTCACGCATAAATATTTCATTCCAGATGTCCAAAAGAGAGGGGCTCGGAAAACAGCGAAGCCTAACAGTGATGCTCGCCCATGTCTAAACAGAAATTCTCCAACGTTATCGGTGCTCAGCCCTGTCAGTGTTCAAATTTCCCACAGCCTCCCACAGGGCGCATTTGTAAAAGTTCTCTTGTGTCAGGGTCTGAACAGTCCCTGCGACATGACTGGCGGACACGTCCCAGATGCCTCCCCTAAACGGAAGCTGTCCTTCTCTCTACTACCAACCCCACCTGACTTGTCGACGAGGCTGGGCTGTTGTCTCCGCCAGTCTTCCACAGGCTGGATTTTGCTGACGGTCTCCCTGTGGTGTACTTCACATATTCCTCCTTACTCTGTACTTCCTGCAAACTGGTAATCAGATGGGATTCAAGCTTGATTTTTTTTTTTTTTTGTCAAGCCTTCTTTCTGGGCAGTGTCACCGCTGACCAACAGGAGGCACGAGAGGCTGGGCATCTTGTTGTGTTGCTGACAGTGGGCAACCCACTAACTCACCAGGGTTCCTGAGGGCGTGTTCCGAGCGACTGGTCCGTTTCCATTTACGAGTTGAAGCACTTTCATACCAAACGCTTCCCCTCATCTACTGTTCGGTTATCCAGTGGTCGAGTTCATGCCGTAGGAAAAGCCGGGTAAATGTTTCTTCCTTGTTCT
Source organism: Mormoops blainvillei (assembly GCA_004026545.1). Lineage (NCBI taxonomy): Eukaryota > Metazoa > Chordata > Mammalia > Chiroptera > Mormoopidae > Mormoops > Mormoops blainvillei. The sequence continues at coordinate 81,541 of PVJD01005182.1, read as the reverse complement.
TTATTTACCAGTTTTTAAAACAACACATCAGTTCACTCCTTTTCTTCCAGGGTAGGTGGGATTCGCTTTTCTCCCCTAACGTCATTATAAACTCAAAGACTTCAACATAGTTGATGTGTTTTTGTCTGATGCTCGTTATTCCTGCTGACACTCAAACTGCCCCGTCCGTGGCTGGTGGGCGCCTCCTTGCTGTGGGCCCTTTTTATCATAACCTGGTCTCTCGATGCCTCCTTGCTATCTGGTGTCTGAGATTCCGGGGTGTCTTACACAAGTCCTGCCTGAGGTCATTTCCTCAAGCAGCCCCTGGTTCTTTTCCATGGGAAACGGTATTTCAAGACCATAATTAGGGAAAGAGGAGTAAATAATTCTGATAGATCAAACCTTTTTAAATTGAGTTTCTGACAGAGAGAGAGACGGACAGGGAGACACACACACTGATTTGTTGTCCCACTCACTGATGCATCATCAGCTGATTCTTGTACACACCCTGACGGGATAAACCCGTAGCCTTGGCGTATTGGGATGACATTCTAGCTAACTGAGCCACCCGGTCAGGGCGACAGGTTAAATTCACTTTTTTATTTGGTGACTCTGAATCAGGGTGTCCACTTTCCTTCCCCTGTGTTCATGAACACACTGCGCGCCCACTGGCGCGTGCGCACGCTGGGCTGTAGCCGTTTATGGGCGGTCGGTATCCGGAAGTCTGGCTCTGGAACACTTTTGTTACCCTTCAGGTCCGTGAAGCTCTCTGATGTTTGTCAGCGCCTCACTGCAGAGCCAGAGGGCTCCCGGGGCTCGCCTAGGTTGAATGTGCACAGAGTTAGTGCTTTTTAAATTTTTAACACAGTCGGTGATAAAACTCGATACACAATTGTGAAGTTACCGGTCTGTGGCTCTGGAGCCGGGTCTCGAGTGTCGCTGTGCTCCACCCACTGGAGACGACGACAGCCCGATCTCGGGACGAGGGCGAGGTGTCCACGAGAAGATGCACGGACGGACGGACAGATGGTGGGTGCGGTCCCGGGCCTGGCCCAGAATACATTCCTGCGGTGGCTCTGCCCAGACCCGTCAGGCCTTCACAGAGGAGATGACCTGACTTGAAGTCAGTTAACATCAAAGCTGGACCTGCAATGGCGCTGCCTCCGTACAGCGAACTTTCACGTACATTTGGTTACCTTTCTGCTGCCACACCTGTGGCTAAAGGGCTGCTGTAGAGAGTGGCTGACAGCGGTGCTGGGCCCTGAGGCATGAACAAAAATGTACTCCTGATGACTCCCAAAGAAGGCCCTTAGGAGTGACGGTCAAGGACACTGAGCTACGGTTCCACATATGCCACCTGTGGGCAGTGGGACTGAGGGCAAGTCAAACGACCTCTTGTGCCTGTTCACTGGGCTAGGAAACGCAGTAGGGCCTGTTGGGGGACCTAAATGAGGTGGCTCACATGACACATGGCTACAGGTGCGGCGCACGACCAAACCAGACGGCTGCCAGCCTCCGCCTCTCCACAGAGCATGGAGCGGTGGAAAGGGCAGTGTGAGCCGTTCGAGCCCCGTCTTCGAGACGGAGCTTGGTGCGCGTCCTCCGGCGTCCTCACAGCTCTCGCGTCACTCTGCAAGGACTCGGATTCTTGTGTGGCTGGCCTGGGCTGGTTTTAATGTATCTAGGTGCGCCAGGCTGCAATGACCTTGGAGTTTTGGTAGACGGATATGGCAATGCCTTGCACACAGGCCAATGGATACCATCTGCAAACTAACCAATGCTGGCCATGGTCACAAGCAAAATGCCCAGAGACAGGGGCTACAGGTCGGCTCTTGGCAACTGTTCTGGGATACCATGAATAAAGCTAATGCCATCTGGTAATGAAGCGGGTTTGCTGTTGCCAAGGTAACCCTTCTTCTATACTAAGCAGCATGTTTCCAAAGAGCTCCCTCAACACCCCTCCTGCGCCTGCCCTGTGAGAGCTCGACGGTGAGCTGTGAGGAGTCAGAGGGGCTCTGTGCTTCCGTGAGGGAACTACTGAGGACACTGGAAAGGCCACCGGCCTTCCAGGGAAGTGCCCTCAGAAGTGCTGTCACTGCCCAGCTCCTCGTCAGGGCTGGCTGCGGGCTGGGCGGTCGGGGCTGAAATCGGTGGTCTTACAGCAGTTCCTTGCCAAGCAGCTGCCTGACGAGCAGTCGCCCATTAAGAGAATTTCTAGTTCGCTATGGCAAAGCAGGGTCACAAGGCAGGATGGCAAAGTGGGAACAAAGGTGAAGATGATAGCAAAAATATTCAGGTCCGCTCTGCCACCAAATGCTGTCTAACACAAACTTAGCAAACACGTTTTGGGACGTCACCGAGACTGGCCGGCCACAAGAGAGGCCGATGCCTCGACACCTCGTTCCTCCGGGGCTTGCATGGAGGAAAGGCACTTTGACCTTGGGCAGTTTCTTTGTCTGGGATACAGGGGCGGTGAGCTGACCAAAAGCTAATTTGCATGAGGAACCCAGGACCAGATGCGGCATGCCTGACCCGGCATAAAGGCCACGTGGCAGGGCTGAAGGGTAGCAGAGTACTTGTCATTCGGACAAAGCTGCATGGCTGACCTCGTCTTTGGGGAAGGGGATGTGTTAAAAAAAGAAGCCAACCACCCAGCCAACCACAAATGTTATTTTCCAGGCACCAACAAGGTAGAGGTCTAATACGCAGGTATCCTTAAGAGATCCGTGGTGCTTGAAGCGTTATTTTTCAAAGTGTAGTTAGACAGGTGAGGGGAAGGAGGGAGAGGCAGACGGACACAGCTACGGCACAGCACAGTGCTAAGACCTGCCTCTTTGTACTAATTCCAAAGAAAGAGAAGATAAAGTGAGTGATCCCAATAATCTTTATTTACGAATAAGTGTTTGTACTATGGGAAGCACTGGGCACAGACACTGATTCAGGGAGTCATGTAACTTTAGAGCTGGAAAGAATTTAAAAAAATCATTCGTCTAACTCTCCTACTTTGTTTCCATCCTCACCCGAGGATATGTTCATTGGTTTTTAAAAGGAGAGGGAAAGGAAGAGGGAGAGGGGGAACCCTAAGGTGAGAAAGAATCGTTGGTTGGTTGCCCCACCAGGGAATTGAACCTACAAGCATTTTGGTGTTTTGGACCACACTCCAGTCAACTGAGCCACCCGGCCAGGGCCCAACTCCCCCATTTTTAAAGGTGTAAACTGAAGCCCAGAGAGGTTAGGAAGTGCCAGATGTGGCTCCTACCTTGAAGGAGGTGAAAAAAAGCGACATCTGACTGAAGTACCGTAAGTGCTACACAGGTGGGGCCCCGTGCACCTGAGGAATTCCAGAGCAGGGACTGCGTCACCACGGAGCTGTCTGGCGCCATCCTAAGTACTTAGCTCAGTGCCTGCCCAAGTTATCACAGGCTCTGAAAGGTAGGGGTGGTGGCAGAGATGAGCACACCCCAAACGTGTCCCGTGGAACACTCCTCCAAGGGACCCTCTTACGTGTGGCCTGGAGAAAGCGCACAGTAACACCCAGGCTTTCTGTGACTCCTGGGGGTCTTCCCCCAGAACGCATATTCACCCTCGGCTCTACAACAAGGACGAGGCATGCTCGTGAGGCCACAAATGTCTAGGTGTCTGGTTGAAGCACCAGGTCGGTGGTTTTGTTCTTTACTGAGATGAGATGAGAAAGAACAGGGGAGGAACAGGGTTGCGGGGAAGGGAATCACCTCCCTTTTATTAAGTTGAAGATACTGCTGAAATGCCTACATGAAGAGATGTTAAGCGGGCACTTTGGAGACTGGGACTCACAGATGAGGTCTTGGCTCAATAGCTCAAGTTTACGATCTTTTTCAGGGTAGTCTGTGTGAATTCCGATGAGCTGAAACCTCATCCTGAACCCACACCTTTGAGCAGTGCTTTCTGGGCTCATGGGCGCTAGTCCCCCAGAGGCAGGAAGCAGATTCAAGTCCAGGCAGGGGTGGTCCCCACGCAGATGCGCCACCTCCCACCTCCATTAGGAGGGCATCATGGTGCCCCCGTGGTCAACCTGGACCCTGACATCCCCACTTGTCCTGTCGATACCCTGTAAGGTAGCACTTGGCTTTTCACTATTTTGACTGTAGGATGTGTGCCAACTTGACCTTGATGTAGAAAATTTTAATTCAGATCAATACATGGCCAAGGTCACTTTAAAATCCAATTAATATGAACGGGAAAACATGCCCCACAGTTCTGTGAGCTGAAAAGGAACGGCTGCAAGTTAATGACAACAAAAGAGACCTGCACCCAAGCCTGGCGGATCCTTTTCTGTCTGAGGACACAGCTGGCTGTGTCCTTAAATACAGGCAATAGTCAGAACACTGAAAAACTTTTTTTTTTGGCTTCTATTTAGGGTAGCTTAAAATTAATCCAGTTTGTTTGAAGAAATGTACTGAAAACTGTGAATTCCTATAACCCAATTTTAAATAAATTAAGCCCTGGACTTCAACTCACCCAGGAATCCCTAGAGAAATCTTGGGTGTTAAAACAGTTTGAATAGTAGCAATTGCATTTACGCAGAACACAGTCACAAGACGGTCAGCCCGGAGAAGCAGAACACAGGGGAAACTGAGGTGCTGGTGTCCCAGAGGCTAATTCCTACGGGTTCTGCGGGCGGGGCCCCGGGCGCCTCTTCCACGGGCTCTCCACCTCTGCCCGACCTTCTGCTCCTTCACGGGAGACAGTCACTTTATACCAAGAGCGGGAGAGTCACACGACAGACGACAGGAGTGCATTATTATTACTGGATTCTTTTCCTTCTGCTTCATCTCTTTCCCACTTGCAGCTCAGCTTTTCTACCCTTAAGCCACGTTAGAATAGAATATAAATGATCAAGTATCTCTCGAAAGAAGAGAAAATTGCTTTGTAACTTCAAGAAATGACTGCAAAGTATGTAAAACTGGGATGAGATATCGGGGGTGCCGGTGAAATATCTTAAACCTCCTGCTCGGTTCTCTGCATACTGGGGTTTGGTTTTCCGAAGGCTGTTTGCTGAGGGGGCGCAGCGGCATGCGGGAGACCCTTGGGAATCCTCGTTGAGGTGCAGATGCCCCGCAATGCAGGGCTGAGAGGAAAGCTGCAACCCGAGCCCTGCCGGCTAAGGCCGCAGGCGGCCATGTGGGCGTGCGTTCACCTTCCCGGACTACACCGCAGCCGCGAACTAGAAATGGCCCGACTGTGTGCAGCCAGGGGCCAGGCTGCCGCCTTGCATAGTGTCTGTCCTCCCCGGTGGACCGGCTCAGAGGGCCACTTGCTCTGCACTCTCCTTCGCTGGGAAATGGTACAATACGAAACCAGCAGGCTTCCCTCGGTCCCTCCCTCTCCCTACCAGCCTCCATTACCTCATCTGCTGCTGGTATTCATGCTCTTCACACACTCATTATTCTTTAACGAGGCCTGTTTGTAAATAGCAAGATGGGATGCAATTAAACCATGAGAGGCTAAATAAACACATACTAATTAGGGCCTTCACGAGTGGTTTTTTTTCATGCATAGACTGGAATTTACCTTTCATTAATCTAACTTAATTGCAATAGTGCACCAATAAAGAGTCAACACAAATTAAGTGCTCTAAATGATTTCCCCGCATCACATTACAGGCGGCAAGTGATCCTTCCTTTGGGTAACAAGCCACATTTGGCAGGAGCAGGGGACTGGCGGGGAAACAGCCTCACTAAGCACTAGGCGAGGGGCTTCGGCAGCGGGACAGGGACCACACTGTTATGATGATGCTGGGGCTTCAGGGGCCTGAGGTGAATGAGGTCAAGGTCACAGGCTCAGGTTGCAGCCTCGCCCTCTTGTGAGCCAACCAGCTTCGCTCGATTCCACAGGAGCAGACATCGCCCCGTGCACTTGTCAGCTTTCGTTCATGGGTTCCAAGAGAGACGGGGTCCAGGTCTGGGTCAGCCGGGTCAAACCCACTCCCACTCCCGAACAGCAACGCCCAGGGCGCCTGCCGCACGACAGGGTGGCAGGTACTTCTGTGTGCGAGCGTGTCTGTCAGCTGCAGGAAGGGAAAAGTGAGCCTGTTTGAACCTTTGACCCTGGTTGTGAAAGATGATATACACTCGACAACGAAACCTGAGCAGAATGTGATGGTGTGTCGCCAGTAGATAACTTTCCTGCAAAGGCCTTGCAGCACCACGCATGTGACTCATTCAGCAAATACTGATTGAGCTCCGCGGGCCACAGGCCCTGGATCAGGGTCAGGAGACGTCAGAAAAAAGTTACTTGTTTTAGAACGCTTGCCTCTTTCACACGGTTTACTCGTCCTTCCCTACTCATTGTTGCTCAGTCACGTGTCCCCTCCCTCTCTCTGTCAAGCACAGACAGGTACGGATAAACAGAGGCCCCAGCTGAGCCAGTGGCACCAGTGGCTTGGAACCCGAGACCGAAAGAAGCCAGACCCTGCCAGGTTCAAAGTGGCAGGATGGCCGCGGCAGCCGCCCTGCCCGAGGAACTGAGACTAAGGCTCGAAGGCATGACCAAGGCAGACAGCATCTATTAGATTCTTCCAGTCCGAATTTTTAACATAAGTACTTTAGGACGAGCTCCATGACAATGTGTCCCGAAGGGCATTCCACGAAAAGGAAAAGGTGCCCAGGTGTGGCCGGGAATGCCGGGGAAACTGCACACAGTCCTCCCCTTGGAGGCTCACACCGTATCCGGGCACGTTCAAGGCTTTGAAAAGGGCTGCAAGCAAAGGGCCTGCTTGGCTCCGCTTGACCGCGGAGTACTTCCTGAGCTCACTGGCCATCACATGGCAACTTCCTTAAAACCGGTGTCGCAAGAAACCCGCACTTCCACTGGTGTCCGGAAAGAGGCAGCCGGCCTGCTCAGCCAGTCGCCAGCAGCCTGGACGGCAGCTCCCTGCCTCACTGCTCCCAACCTCATTCCCTCTCCGCGTCACAGCCTGCAGGTGGAAACCGACAGCAGGCCCCGCCCGCCCCGCCCGCCCCCTCCACCCCTGCCAGAGCCTGGAACCCACTGTGGCTGGGCTCGCCGTGCAGCAGGCCCACGGCAGCTCCAGGAAAACGGCCCCCTGACACTGTGGATAGGAATCCATCAACGCTACGACGTTTAATTGCTCCCAGTTCAAGAACTTTCAAAGATTCACTCTTAAATTCATTTTTATGGTTGCATTACAAGTCTCTGAAAATCCTGTCTCATAACGGCATCACTGACAGCCCTCACTTAATCACTCTGGTAGAACATATATAAAAACAAAACAGAGCTAAAAAAAATCACTCAGCGTTAGTGAGCAGATGTCTCGCCCATTTGCAATTAATACGACCCACTTCCATACAATCAGACTGCTTAAAATTCCTGGAACAAGATGTAAAAGTTAAGATGCAAATGTTCTGATTTTAATGAGAATGAATGGAAACTATAAATCCTCTCTCCCTGTGAGGGTAGGTACAATCTACATAGAAGTCCCAACTGCACACTAAATTTATCAACAAAACAATCATGAGATAAAGCCTGTGTGAAAGAAGAAAGCGGACTGAGGAGAGTAAGAAGTATATTCAGAACGCGTTTCCTACCCAAATTAAATGCTATCAAAACCATGGCTCTCTTCAGAAGCTTCTAGAGACACCTTGGCGCACTTCCGGACACCCCCCTCCCCCCAGCCCGCTACATGTACCAGGGGCTTCTTGCATCTGTTTGACCCAGTGGCCTTTCCATGGCCGGCACAGAGGGTGACGGACAAGACCAGGACGTTGGGACTTCCTGGGTCCCCCTCCCAATCCCAGCCCCACTGCTTAACGTGACCTCCTGCGTCTCGTTCTCACCCATAAAATGGTGGGAACATCTTGTGTTGAGGGGCTGGTGAGAAAGTCAAATCAATAAGCACATACTAAAGTTCCAACCACATGGCAGGCACCTTCACTGGCACCAATGATTAGAATTCTACTCATGGCTTTTCTAGAATCAAGACGAGTCTCACCCTCCCCTTCTGTCTCGCCCTGCCTGGGGGGCCCTGCTGGCTTCCTGGCCTCTCAGCCCCACTGTGATGGTGCTGCCACGAGACTTCTCTTGAAGCCTACATTTTCACGGGCAGGATGGGAACCCCCATCCTACTACACTCCATATGAATCAGACACCCAGACCCTCACTGTGCTGGCGCCGGGGCGGACGCCACGTCCAGCCAGTGCCTGGGAGCCTGGCGATGCTCTGTGCACCAGTGTGGTGCCCACCACGGGCAGCGCCGAGTCGGAGTCTGCCGGATGAGAAACAACGGGGGTCTGCCGGCGCCACCTGTTCCCCGGGCCTCACTCACCCCGCGGTCATTTGCAGGGCCTCCTCTGTGCCAGGCCCACTTCTAAGCCCTGAAAACATGACCAGGAGCAGGAAAGAGTTTGATGGAATTTGGTTTGCCCGGGGGACTTGGGGCCTGGCAGGAGATGGCTCAAGGCTGAGAGCAGAGGGGCCGCGACCAGGTGCCAAGGTTCCGTTTCCCTCTTGTGGAGGCCTGTGAAGACCACCAGGCACTGGAAACGCAGTCCAAGGCAGCAACGGACAGGGCCCAGACAGCAGGTCTTCCAATGCACGATGAGTCCTCAGCGGGGCAGTCATGGCTCAGAGACGCCCAGAAACATGGGCCCGTAGTAGAGCGGACAGAGCTTGCACTGCAGAGCCAACGGGACAGAGGTGAAGCCGCAGGCCAGCTACCGACTTGCTAGGGGCCAGGGACACTGTTTTCCTCTTGAGCAGCAGACACCACCGAGGGCTGTGAGATCACACTGCAAGTTAGCATGTGCTCACTTAGTAACTGTTTGCAGGGCACGCGGGGTGTGCCCGGCACTGGGCTAGGCGTGGGGGCGCCATAGTGGGCAGAACAAAGCCTCTCCTTCACGAAGCGCACGTTCCAGTGGGTGGGGAACGACAATAAAGCTAATAAGCAAATAACGCACCGTGCAGTGTAAGTGCCACGAAGGAGAAGCAGCCACGGTCAGCGATGGGGGGGTGGGGGCGCAGGCAGGCGGGGCGCTTGGGCTAGGGAAGGCCTGGCAGCCTCTCAGGGGTGAAGGGGGGGGCAGGGGCAGAGGGCACAGTGGAGGCAAAGGCCCTGGGGCGGGCACAGGACTGAGCGGCTCCAGAGGGGTTGCCAGAGTGGGTGAGTCGGGGGCGAGTGGAGGAGGTGGGATGGAAGGTCCTGGGTAGGGGGAAGGGACATCACACAGAGCCTGGGAGGCCACAGCATGGGTGTCTCTAAGTGCGAAGGGAAGCTTGAGGGGTGTTTTGGGCAGAGAAGAAATACTGTACAGGCAGTTCTCTGACAACGGAGTGTACAAAGGTCACAGAGGTGCGATGGCAGAAGCAGAGAGGCCACTGCGGAGGCCACTGCAGACGCCCGGGGGGGTCGGCAGCTCGGTCACGCCCCTGGTGTGGGCTGGAGCTGGTGAGATGTCCGTGGGCTCTGGATACGCGTCTAAGAAGAAGCCGCAGGACGTGCCCACGGGGTGGCTGTGAGGCAGGAGAGAAAGAGCAGCAGGATGGGCAACGGGGAGAACGGGGTTGCCGCTCGCTGACGCAGGGGCCGCCGCTTAGGCAGAAGCGAGCAAGTCGGGGGGGCACCGACAGGCGGCTGAAGGCCGGGGCGGCCGGACCACGGGTGACAACTTGGGAGCCACCAGCTAACAGAACGCAGTCAAACCCGGGATGTATGTGAACACCCAGGAGGTACGAGCAGAGAGAGGAAGGACCAGGCCCAAGAATCAAGTCGGGGGACACGCCAATGCTTTGGGGAGAGGAAAAGGAATCTGTAACAACGACTGAGAAATAACCAGCGAAGAGGGAGGAGCTCCTGATAAAGAGGGGCTAACAGGATGGAAGTTAACTTTAAGACAAGACCCACAAAGGCCCTACTCCACGTCTGTCTGACAAGCCTCCCGTGTCTGAGGCTGAAGGAGCTGGAGGAATGGGGTGGGGAGGGGCCCTGAAAAGTAAGTATGAGCAGGAAGTAGTCGCCTTAAAAGTTGATACAAACACTGTCACTAGAGTGAGGGGGAGAAAGGACAAGTATTTTCATCTTATGTTGGGAAAAAAAAGCCCCACTTTATTACAAAGGGCTTTTAAACAGAAAAAAAGAATTCTCTTATATTCACAATGTTTATGATCAACAGGCAACATGGAAAGTTAAGTCATGAACAAGGCCTACAAAGTTTTATGATCTTCGACAAACATCTGCTAGAAATCACTGCACCACCCCTCGCCCACCCCCACCGCCGCCCCGCCAGTGGCCACCTGGAGGTACCGGATGACCTGCACCGCAGCCGCACATGAGAGGCCTGTCACCAGCCCCACTGTGCAGGGGGAAATGACAGCACGGGGAATGCAGTGACCGCTCAGCACCACGCAGCTAGGAGTGGCTGGGCAAGGGATGGAGCCGGCGTTCCGGCTCCAGAGGCTGCGATCTCATCGGTTTGCTGATGAGGTGGCATGATGACGGTGACGTGAGTGGTGGCCGCCACCACTCCTACAACCACACATAGCCCAATTAGTCCAATTAACTTTAATTAACATTCAATATAACATGATTTACATAAGTACAATGCCACAGACCACATTTGTGTGAATTCATACTCATCTCTTCCTGCATCTGCCAACAGACACGGACTGTGGGTGCCACTTTGGTGGAGCAACTGCCTCACCCCAACGCACAGACACAACACAGAGATTAACTGGGGGAAAATCCGGCGTGCAGACTGGGATTAGGGAATAAAGTAAAACACAGAGATGAACTGCTTTTAAAATCAGCTGAAGATTTAACACAGCTCTGAAAGGTTTCAATTATTTACATGCTTGGTCTATACAGCGTAAATCCAGGCTAATGAGATCCAACTGCTGTGTATAAATCCGCCGCAAGACAACCTGACAGTCTGCAGAACGCGGCAGCCTGGGCTCCTGTGTTAATAACTCTTCACAACAAAGATTATGACTCGGGAAGAGTAACATCATTTTGCTTCACGTTATCGATTGCAGCGGGTGTGGAGAGGAACGGCTCCATTTGGTCAGATACGAACTGAGACAACTTACAAGGGATTCAAAGAACCTATTGACCAATACCACTGTTCTTCTAATAACAAGATCAGTGACAATGATTTACACCATCTCTCTGCCCCTCGGGAACTCCGCAGCCCGAGAGAGGCCGTCTTTGGGAAGCACCTGTGCCTGCACCAAGGGCGCCACGAGGCTGCCGATGGGGCAGGCGCGCCCGCTGTCACTGGGTGCCTGGCCAGATCACAGCACTGCCCTTCTGGGGCTTCATCATGGCTGTGTGCCCCCCAGCCCCGTAGTGTGTAATACTGTAGGGGCTGTCAAATGGCGCTTTAAAGCCAAGTGACCCATTTAAGATCAATCTGTGATACTTCTGTACACTGTTACCCCCGAAATGCAGGCACAAACCATGCTTTCAGAGCAGAAAGAGAGAAACTACCTCGGCCCGGAGAAGGCAGGGAGGGCTTCTGGAAAGTCACGCTGGACCCCGGTGACAGCGAGCCCAGCGGCTTTGCCCGCAGGGGCAGGGGGCGCACGAGGACGCCCTTGGGAGACGGAATAGCAGCACGAAGCACCGCAGCTGACAGGCATGGCGTGTCTGGGGACCCTCGTGGCTCCCAAGGAGCCTCTGGGAATGAGGAGGTGTTTCAGCTTGTCACAGTAAGTGGCGAGAGCTGCGGGTGTTTATCAGTTTGGGGCCGGGGACGCTCAACCTTCTGCACACACCCTCAGTTCCCAGCAAGAGCAGCGGTCTGACCGATAACACCCACCGCGCCCCTACAGAGAGCCGTTGGAGAGCACTGGGTGCACCCAGGCGGTGGGGAGGCGGGGGGCAGGAGGAAGGAGATTGGAAGTAAACTGAGGCCAGGTTATAAAGACCACGTGAACTCCTCCAAGGAGGAGTTTATCCTACAAGCAACGAGGAGCCACCCGAGGGGCAGGCTGGCCTGGGGAGAGTTGCCCCTCAGAGGTGTCACTCAAGTGTGGGAGGTGGAGTGGAGGCTGGGCGTGTAGAGACGAGAAGACCAGGAGACTGACCGGAAGCCTGCGGCAGGCAAAGTTCAGGCCACGGGAGGCGAGGGCGGGGCCGGCAGGCAGGCAAGGGCTGGCTGGACAGCGCAGGTAGGGCTGCCAGCACACCAACAGGAGTGCGTGCCTGGCTCGTGGCTGGGGGATTACACCATGGGGGTTATTTTCCACACAGTGTTGGATCAATAAATATTTGTTACAAGAATGAAGATAAGTATTGGAACAGAGAGCTGTCAAATTGAGGCCAGAGTGTAAAACAAATAGTCTGGAAACCAGATACCCTGAACATGGACCCAACACTCACCATTAAATAAAATTAAATTAGACCATCTGAAAACCTGTTAAGGTCGCCGTGGTACACTGTGTTCACTCAACCCATTTCTCTGAATTTTGAACACACAGTTTCACCCTGCTCAAAAAGGCAAGTGTCACCTGCTTCTCCCAGACAGTAACTTCAAATAGCACGTTCACAGTATTTTAGAGTGAAATCCAATGAGACGCCTTTGGAGGTGGAACGGTTCTCTCCAACATTCAGATTCACTGTTGCAAATGCCAGCCTAGCAACGTGTGCCCGTCAGCGCTGGCAGGGTGCGCTCCACGCCTTCCTGGGGGCGATGCAACCGAAAAGTGTGGCGGGAAACTCGGTGTGTGAATTACGGGCTTTAAAGGCTATCATTAGGAATGACAGGATCTGAGGAATAGTAAGACATTAGCATTTTGGTGGTGGGGGGGTTTAGGGTGCCTACCTGGGCTAGCACTTGTTTAGACTAAGTATTTTTTAGGGAATCTTAGGAAAGCTGTCAATTACCATTAAGTCCTAAAAACGCACTATGACAGACGTGAGTGTCTCACCCATCGCCTTTGGGAACGACTGTGCTGAACTAACAGCCACAGAAACTAAAGAAGCAACACAGACTTAATAATGACATTTGTTAAAAAGAAACACAACACAAAGACAAGCAACATGTTTTAAAAAATGTTTATTCGTTCGTTTGTACTACTCCTTGAAATTAGTTCTAAGAAAAACTATGCTTTTGTCAGAAAATAAAACTATGTAACTCAAAAATTTTTTGATGCCTTAGCTGTCAACATCTAAAGTGGCAGATGTAACGTCTCCATGTTTCCGAGCCGCCCCCCCACCCCCCGCCACTGGTGCCTGAAGGCATCCGTCCCCCTGCTCCCTTTTGAAGGCCCTTGTCTTTTAAGAGCAGCATCTCTAGCTTTCACCTGGAAGCCACGGAAATTCACCTGGAAATGAAGCACCAATGTTTCTCTCTGGCTGACTATGGAACGAGAGCACAGAGAACAGAAGCTCAGTCGGCAGGTGGCCGGACGCCGACAGGGAAAGGCCTCAGGGCCTCAGTTCAGAACTAAGGAGCTCGAGGCCTTCTTCGGGAATGGACCGCCCCTCCTGGAAGCCACAGGCCCTCGCCCACACGCATGCGCTGCTGGGCTCCGAGGGTCCCTGGAGCCCTACCCCACCCCCGCCGAGAGAGCCCGGAGCCAGGGTGAAGATCTGATGTCGGGAGCTTAAAGAGGAGCGGGACAGGGACTCCCACGAACTGGCATTTGTGAGTCTTAAAGGAAGGCCGTATCTATACGGAACTGAAAATCACACGCCTTCAGGAGACGAGGCCACGCACTGCCCTGCATACGTGTTTGCACAGGAGCACTGCAGGCACTCCACCTGAGAGGCCTCAGAACGCACGGGCCCGAGCACGCACCAAGACCAGGCCCAGCTGCCAGTGCTGGTCTGCTCAGTCCCGAGCCCATCTCCGGGGGCTGAACCCTGCGGGGGCCAGGGACACCCCAGTAAGGAGAAGTAAGAGGGGTCAGGGCGGGGCAGGGCTGAACGTCTGGGTAGCTCATTAATTATTTTAAACAGATGAAGAAAGTCTGAGCTCTTGCGTCACACAGACTGGGGTCCGAACTGTTGCTCTGTCATACTTGGGGTTATCTTCCAGCCATGTGGCCTGGAGCCTCTTTGAGCCTCAGCTCAGCCACCCGGGACACGGGGGTAAAGCCGCCTCCCTCCCGGCGTCCCGAGCGGGGTTGAGAGGTGGTGCGTGCAGCCCAGCTCGGTGCCTGGCACCAAGCAAGCTCTCACAAAACAATGACACTTGGTGAAGAAATGTGTAATAGCAAGGCAGTATTTCTGTATCCAGTGAACTTTATACTTGAAGGGACAGCTTTTCTTTTTATAAATTCATAAATCCTAAGCAGGACTCATGATTACAATTTTAAAAATCAAATAATATTTACTGTTTCATGCAGAAAGTAAAAGAACCAACTGCCCCTGTGAGACGAGCAGAACTCTACCAGGTGGGGACTTAGGAATGCATGGACACAGGGACGTGTCCCCTCCCCCTACACCAGGAGCCGGCTGCACTCTGGGTTCACGTCTCTTCCTAAGAGCTCACCTCAGTAGTTAAACACCTGGTGCTTCGGTTTCCTTTACAGCTGCATGTGAACGTGAATGAGTGGCCACGCCATACATAACCAGCAAGTAGCTACTCTGCACCAGGCCCCGGTCTAGGGGCTTGGGGACACTTCAGTGCACAGACAGACAAGCGCTGTCCCTCGTGGAGCTTCCAGTCTTCCCAGAGGTAACATTGGGTAAGGAAATCGTGGACTGTCTTAGAGAAGGAAAGCAGCAGGAAGAGCATAAAGGATGTTCCAGAAGGTGGGAGGGGCGGCTGCACATGCCAGTCAGGACAAGCCTCACGAGAGGGGACAGAGGATCGAACGCTGCCAGTGGCGAGCTCGGGGTGGCGAGGGACAGGGAGGGATGTCAGGGTGGACGGGGAGCCGCGCGAGGACTCGGGCTTTCAGGGAGGGAAGGGGGAGCCACTGCGGGCTCTGAGAAGGGGAGACACAACACTTGACTTCCCCTTTAAAAGCCTCTGGCCCTGGCTGGAGAGCCCGCAGGAGGCATGGGGGCGGGGAGGGCTGTCAGGAGGCGGCTGCTAGACCATGGACCCGGGACCCTGGGCCCAGGGGACAGGCAGCAGGGGCCTGGGCCAGGGGGTGGCAGTGGGGGAGGGCAGGGCAACGGTCACATCCTGGACCAAACACACACAATTTCATCTAATGGACCAATCTGAATACACATGTTTTAAAAAATGAAACTTAATTTTGAAATAATTTTGTAGAATTTCAGACTTACAGAGAAATTGCAAAAATAGTACCAAGAATTCCTGACAACCCTTCACCCAGACGTCCTAAATGTTAGCGTTACACTGCGTGAGCTCGTGCTGGTGGGCACACATGCACGCGCAGGGGTGCCCCCCAACAGTCAGGCTGTCTGTCCATCACGAAATTTTACCCATAAATCTTAGCAGCCACTGATGAGTCTTGATCCTTATGTGAAGCAATTATTACCATGGTGGCTGCCAAGTTTTCAAACTCTTTGTACGTTTATTCGTTCACATTCTACTGTAAAGAATAGTTTTCCTATAGCTATTGTTATGTTATACTCATACCTCCCTTTCTTTCTTTAGTCACTTATTTTTGGATTATTGTTGTTCCTCTGGGTTACAGAACCCACTACTATCTAACTCATTTTGGTGCCCGGTGGTCCCAGCTTGGCCAGTGGGAGCCCTTTCAAGCTGGCTTCTTTGTCTTTCTAACCCAACCCCATCATTCTTCAAGCACGTCCCCGATGTTTTGGCGGAGAAAGATGTTCCAGGCTCCCTTTGTACACTCTCTGCCCCCGTTCCGGAACCAGTCGCTTCTCCAGGAAGCCTCGTTCCTGTGAGCAAGGATGACACTCAGACACTACGCCGCAGACAACTGATGCTCTGGTGGTTCTCGGGATCTCACTGTTTCTCCGCCTTCTCAGCGGACGGACCTGGGACGGAAGTGTGTGTGTGTGTGTGCGTGCGCACGCACGTGTGTGCACTTACACGCTGTATCTATTTCTACAGCCGTCTTCTATACGTATTTGAAAATAATTAGTTCATACTGTCACTTCCAATTCCAATCCAACACCAAGGGTTTATTCCAGCATTCTTCCTTCTGTATTTGTACTGTTCCTCTCCAAAAGAGACAAACCTGGCTCCCATTACACACAATTTATTTCCTTATTTGCTCAATCCTGGGAAACACATAACAGTTTTAGAATTGCTAACTCATACCCCTGTGGAAAACTGGCCAACCACCCAGAGTCTAATAGTGGTTCACAGTTAAAATGGTCCTCAGCCTAAGGATTCAGAGGGAAAACGCCATGTTCAAAGGCTCCCCCTCCTCCAAAGAGCGGCTATATTTTCCATTTGAAATGCAACTAGGTTTATGTATTTCCATTTGCATTGTTTTTTAAATCTATTCTCGCAGATTAATCCTTTCAGCATGGGAAACATTACCTTGGTTCTCAAAGTCAGAACCATACAGAAAGGAACACCCAGACCCGTTCTGCTTCCCCGCACAGCTCCATCCCACCGATCCCGCCTGCCTCCCCGCTAGCCCATTTCTTCGTTCCCTGCTTATCGTGCCCGTGCGTTTCCCCTCCCAGCGCGCAGGCGACAGGCACGCTACATCCCTTCTGACAAAGAGGGGGCGCCCTCGGGACACTGCTGCGCTTAGCTTTCTCCATCCAAGAATATGTCCTGGAAACCACTTCCCGTGAGCCACAGAGACGGTAAGGCAATGGTGTGTCTGTGTGGCCATCGGTCAAGCACCGTCTGCTCAGGCAGCTAGGCGACGCCCGTATTCTGAACCCCCGACAAGCGGCGGCGACAGTCTGTGTGCATGCACTCCCACAGTGCTGGGTGTGTGCCTTCAGGGGGGCTCCCGGGAGCAGTGCTGCTGGGTCCCAAGGTCAACGCACACAGGTTTATCAGACACCCCGCAGTCCCTCCAAGGCGGCCGGGACCGTCGGCAGGCCCACTGGCGACGCCTGACCGGGCCTGGTTCATCGCAGGCTCA
Source organism: Mormoops blainvillei (assembly GCA_004026545.1). NCBI lineage: Eukaryota > Metazoa > Chordata > Mammalia > Chiroptera > Mormoopidae > Mormoops > Mormoops blainvillei. Next base: position 64,567 of record PVJD01005182.1, on the reverse strand, counting down.
CCAGCAGAAAGTGTTGTTACCTTTTTTAATTTTTGCCTAATTTAATTGTTACCTAATTTAATTTTTGGTAGGGGAGAAATGGTACCTCAGTGCAGCTTTAATTTGCGTTTCTCTAATTATGGGTGAGGTGGAACATCTTTTCATATGTTTAAGTACAATTTTTATATCTTTTGGTGGGATGAATTGTTTGGCTCTTTTCCTCATTTTCTATCCCATTTTTGGGTTTTTCCCCTTCATTTTTAAGGTTTAAAAGACGATCTTACGGATATTAGCCCTGTAGCTCTGATACAGGTTGCAAATATTTCTCCCGCCTTGTCAGCTGTCTTCCGACTTTGTCACGATGTGTTCTGGCTGCCTAAAACCTTTTCTCCTTTTATGACTGAGGCCCTATGGATTTCAGATGCTACCTTTCTCATAAGCTGGAACTTCATCTACACCTGAGTCTAGTTTCAGTCTGTTTTATTCTACTAGCCTGTTTGCTGGCCCGTGGGCCATGACCACCTGGCTTTAGCTCCGCACACTCAGAGTGCGCTTCAGGGCCTGGCGGGGCAGGCCGCCCCGTGGCTGTCCCTTTCGGGGTTTTCCTGTCCTTTCTTGCATGCTTTTCTTCATATGACTTTTAACATCAACTTTAAAAAAGTCTTTTCATGAGTAGGAAGCTAAATTCATTCACATTTATGGACACGACTGACATATGTGGTCTCAAGCTGGTCACATAATCGGACAGCTTTTATGTGTTGTTATGTACTCAATGCTTCTCTTTGCTCACTCACTCGTTTTATTGCTTGACTGTATTTAGGAGGGTTTACAGTTTTGTTCTCATGCTTAACATCTAATTAATTCTAATTCCCTTAGACCCCATTTTCTCAGATACCACTTCAGGGCCTCGTGGGCCAACATTTAAGGGTACTTTTGAGTCTCATCTATCACACGTACAAAATCCAGCGAGCTCGTTCTGCTCTCATCTCCAGCTATCCCACCTCCATTTTTGTTCAGATGATTTCCACTGTGCTAGGACATGCGACACCGGGGATATTAGGGCTTCACCCTCATCACCGCTTTCCTTTCAGTCCTCTGTCAACACTTAAGTCCGTTACACACTCACTCACGGTCCTCGCGCTGAAGTTTCCCTGGCCGGATGGAGCTCACCCACCTGCGGATTCCTCAAGATGGGCTAACAGGTACAGGTTCCTGTGTTTGAAATGGTTTTTCTCTGGCCTTGATGCTTGAAAGACATGTATCCTTGACTCACACTTTCTTTGAAAATGCGGCTCTGTCACTGCCTTGCTTTATATATTGATTTAGAGACGCCTGATGCCAGTCTAATTCTCTTGCCTTGTAATTCATTTGATTTTTTTTTTTTGGCTTGGAAGCCTTGGGGGTTTTTCTTTACCTTTGAAGTCTAATAGCATCACTAGAATACATCTTAGACTTGATTGTCTCTGGTCAGTTTTCCCAAGTACCCAGTGAGCCCTTTCAATGTGGATACTCAGGTCCTCTTCAGTTTCTAGATACTACAGTTTTACACATTAGTTCTGTTCCATTATTTTGTTTTTCTTCTTCACCAACTGCAATTATATACATGTTTTTTCTTCTCTGTCTTTTGTGTTTCACTTCAACCTCCTTCTCCCTGACCCTTTCTTAGTTCTTTTTGCCTTATTTTCATAAGGTAAAAAACTTCTTGGTTGTTTCCTGGCATTTCTTCGATGTCCATTATGAAATTTCATTTGAATTTATTTTTTCCTTGAGCATCTTAAAATTTAGACAATTTCTGAGATCATGTTATCATTTTTACTTTATATGATAAATCCTTTTCATTTCTCATATTTTTTGCCTGTTTCTGTTTAATTTCTGAATTTGTGATTCAAAAATATTTTTCATCTTTCTGCACAGCTGAGAATATTAAAATCATCATGGAGCGCCGTGTTAAACACTCTTCTGCTCTGTAGTGTTTGTGTCCTTGGGATAAGCGGTGGGGAGGGTGGTTCCTTAAGTTGCGGTGTTTAGTCCTTCAACATTTCATTATGAAAAATTTCAGACATCTAAGAAGTTCAAAGAATTCTTGTAGAGTGAACACCCATATTCCCATGAGCTGGAGTCGAATTACCATTGTGTTCTACTTAATTATTACATGTATCTCCATCTAACGCTCTAACTGATCCATCTTAACCCTACTGGTTGGAAGGCTAGACACTCCCACTGGCTTTCGCATGGGATTCTGGGAGAGGACTTTGAAATGGCGCACACTGGAAAGCAAAGAGGCAGCTGGCTCTTCCCCTCCCCGGGGAGGGGGAGTGTCAGTGGTCGCCAGCGGGCCTGCCACCAGTGGCCAGCGTGGGCCTGTGAGCAGGGGCCTGGGGGCAGGGACTCCTAAAGATGCCTGGAGTGAGACAGTGACTGGAGACCAGCTAAGCCACCTACGACTGTGATACCTTTGAGTGGGAAAAGAGGTTCTTGGCGTAACCTTGAACTGAGCTGGCAGAGGGTGGGCGGGTGGTTCTCCTTTGGGGGTCTTAGAGGGAATGGGCTGTGCGGCAGAAGCCTGCTGTTATTTCCAAAGACTCTGGTGACAACAGCACTGTGAACAGATTTTTGTTCTTGTGTTATTTTCGGTTCTTGAGCCTATGGAACAGTTGTAATGACAAATATCTAAATAGCTATTTTTGATGTCATACTCTGATTTTCCTTTCCCCTTGCTTTAGTTGCCCAGATATTTCAGGTAGAAACTTACCATTAAATAGAAGATTCCTTTCTTTTCCGCCAAACTCTGTCTTTGGAGATTGCCGGTAGGTGGCGAGCAGCAGGCCACCCCCTACTGGCTGGGTTTGGTAACAGAACATGGCGATCGCAAAGGGACCCTAGCTGCTCGTGGTAGGCTCAGCCCCTGGGCAGTGGGACTGTGGGTTTTCCCAGTTGCTGGGGAATCCTCTGCATTTGAAAGTCGCAGACATTGGTACACTTCATCCCTAAACACTCAGCAAGCGTACCATTAAGTAGAGTTTAATGTTTAAACATTTTTTGAGGTGAAGTTTGCCCACAGTAAAACGTACAACTCCTTTGTGTGCCACGCCCCGGAACTGGAGCAATGCACACAGCCGCATAAACCTCTATCAAAGCACAGGACACCCCTGCCCCCCACGACCTTGCTCAGTCCACACCCGCCCCCTCCCCGGGCAAACACTGTGCTGATTTTATTCATTTCCGGGTGGGCCTGTCCCAGGACTTCGTGTGGGTAATCCGACAGCATGCCCTCTGCATGGGACCTTTTCCGACAGCAAAGGTGAGAGTGCAAGTGACAGCCCGCTGTGGGGTGGGGTTCTTCTTCTTTTCATTGAGTGTGGGCGTTCTTGGTCTCCTAGTTGTGTTTATGGTGTTTTCTATAGTTTCACTTGTTCATGTTTTTCTGTATTTTTTGGAGGATACGTGGAAGACTTGGATTTTGATAGTCACCCATAATATTTCTGATTGCAAACATTTTCCAACATAAAGGAACAGAGATTATTTAATAGCCACCCAAATTAAAAAATGGTCAAGAGTTTGCCACATCTGCTTTACCTAGCCCTTTCTTTTTGGGAAATATTTTAAAGCAAACCTCATACATTTTATTTCAACTTTTCATACTTCAGTATCCATCTCTAAAAAACAGACTTTTGGTTTCATAACCACAAGGCCATTATTACATCTAACAAAATCACCAACGATTCCTTGTATCATTTGAAACTTAGACCGTGCTCAAATCCTTCAAATCGCTTCAGGTGTTCTTTTGAAGAAACTGAGTGAGCTGTCCTGTGGAATTCTGACATTCCTTTGCTTTTCACGTTTCGACTTTTTTTTAACCTCAAATTTTTAAATCATTAATAAACCTCTATTCATTTCATTGCCATTGCAACATACATTTTTGGAACCACTTTTTTGAAATTTAGGTTGATGTATTGTCGAATATTCTTAGGTTATGTTAGACGCATTTCTCCCTAGAGCAGTTCTAACGTTTTGGTCTTAGGGCCTCACTGTACTCTTGAAAATTTCCGAGGACCTTAGGGAACTTTAGTCTTTGTGGGACACAGCTATCTGTGTTTACCGTATTAGAAATAAAACAGGGATGTTTACAGCAAAAACGCAAGCGCACAGGTGTTAGGGTGACGACGTCATCGCACAGCATGCGGCCTCCGGGAAGCTCCATGGCGAACTCGTCAATGAGCGTGAGTGAGAAAGGAAAGCGGTGCCTCAGCTTTGCTGTAAACCGGCGCTGACTTCGGGGGGCTCCTGAACCGGCCTCTGCGGCCCCTCCCCCCGACCGCAGTCGGAGGGCTGCCGCCGTGAAGGGTGGGTCTGGTGTTTGAAAACAAACGTACAATTTTTATGTGCCAAAAATGAAGGAGAAAATAAAAGCTGATTTTTCTTATAAGTCTTATAGAATGGCATTTAAAAAAGACATTTAACGAAGTACTGTCATGAAGATGTTAAAATGTGGGTACAGATTCCTAAAGTGGTTGCTGTAGCGTCCTCAGAAACTTCTGAAGGACAACCAAAGACATTACTTTAGTCCTCTGTACACGTGGGAAAAATGCCACTTAGGAAAACAAGTTGGCATTTCCATGGGATATTGCACATTTGCATGCACTAAACCAGGGTTTCTCAACCTTGGCACTAAAATGTGTCTGAATGGTTTAAAAAAGATGTGCCATTCAAAAGCAAGGCATGAATATGTCAAAGGAATTGAAGGTTAGTTAAAATGTATATTTGGAAAGATTGACAAATGAGTTTTATCTGTTGTAAATCATATAACCTATAAAGATTAATTGTATACAATAGCAAGTTATCTTTCAAATACCATGGTTGAAGCTTCATCTTTTTCTTCTTTTCTTACATTTTTATACCTAGTGAGAATCAGTCTAAATTGTAATATTTTAAATGCCAAAAGAAGCCAGCTGCTTGTTCTCATCTCTGACTCAGTTGAGCTCTTACAATATTTTGACTGTTTGAAGAACATTAATAATGGGATGTTAGGCGGTAGATTAACTGAAACTAAATAACAACATAGCTAGATTTATTTTTGGATGACTGAGCTCATCTCTTCAAAGAACGGAAACAGGATTTATTACATCCTGAGCTATTACCTTATACAACACCAAGTCAGCCCCCTGCCTGCCCTGCAACGAGCAGAGAGCCGCCTGGTCACAGCACACTGGAAGATCAGAGGCCGAGTTTAAGATTCCTATAGGCTGGGGCGCAAAGCGTACGGGCTACAGTCAGTTGCCGAAGACTCACCAAGACGCAGAGAAGTCAGGGAAATAAGCGTGCTGACAGTTTTGGGATCAAACTGGCATTAACGCCTTACTCCCTCTTGCCCAAGGAGCGGGCCCCCACTGCAGCCAATACCGACAAACCGACACAGAGGGAGAGAGAGGTGCTTTCATCTGTCTCCACTCAGCAAATGTTTCCCGGGCACCTGCTTGTCCGCCCCTCTCTCCCCGTCTCCCAAGCACACACTATCTGTGTGTCCACATGCATGAAGAAGACACACACATGTACTTCTACATCAGACACAGTGCCCAGGCCAGAAAGTGGCCGCTCCCCAATTTCTGATGGGTCCTGCAGCTCCGACTCTTCCAGGCCAAAGAGGAAAGGCCAGTTAAATAGCGTCAGATGAGCCAAATGGACCCAACCACCTGAAAGAGTGCCAAGGTCACCCCCCGTCCCATTTCTCTCTGCCCTTCTAGAGAGGAGACTGCTGAGGGTGTGCAGGGGTCCCGACTACAGGTCATGGTGCATCCGAGGTTCCCCCGCCCCGATTCTCAGGACGAGGAGCCCAAATCAGGATCACCAAAACCTGCCTCCCAACCATGGGCTCTAGACTTCAGTGACTTTCTCTGTTTTCCCCTGTACGTGCACAAAAGTCCAAAGGCCCCGCTGCACTAACGTGCCAAAACCAGAACACATCGACATGAGCAATAAAATCCGCAGAACACGCTCCCTGTGGAGGCCGGGTCGCTCCACCGCAGCTGTCTCTGGACCCCCGTGTGCACCCCCGTGGGCACCACGCTGCCGCAGTTCACAGCTCGGGCAGCTCTTGGGAAGAGCTGTCGGCGCCTCGGCTCCTGACACCCCGCCTCCCCGAGGCAGGCCTCGGTTGGCTCCGGGCTCGGGCTGGAGCTGTAACGTGCATTCCGGTGCAGGAGCCACAACGCTCACGCCACCGGGAGTAAAAAGCAACATCAGAAAGCACCCAAACACACAGGGACGGGGAAAGAATAACGTGGGCGAGGCCACAGGGTGGACGTTCCATACCAAGGAAGATGGTCCAGCACCAGACCAAGCCACCAGCCCAGGTCCGTCTCAGAAACAATGCACGGCAGGAGGCTACTTTATATAAAGTTCAAAAGCGAGTAAGACTAAACGACAGGTGTTTAGGGGTGCATGCCCACGCATTTAAAAAAGGAACAGAAGAGGCTGGTCCCCAGGATGGCGGTGACTGGGTGGAGAGGCCGGGACTGGGGAAAGGCACACACTGGTTTCGTTCTGCTTCTTAAACGGAGTTGTGAGCTCGTGGTTTATCATGATGCTTTATAACTGATGTATGCATTACACATTCTCCTTTGTATGTATCAAATTACATCATAAATTTAACAAAAAGTATCACCCTGGTGCCTGGTAGTCCAGCTCTTTCTTCCCACCACCACAAGCTGCATCAGATGGGGGACAAGCATGCTGGAGGCCAGGGAGCGGTGCCCCGTGCCTGGCCCAGGAGGGCCACCTTGTCTTCTGACTAAGGGTGAAAACACGTGGCGTTACTCTCCTGGAGGGTGGCTGTGAGGACGCGCCATGTCAGCCCAGGGCCTGCACAGTGGCCCCGTTTAATCAGACAGATCGCGGCTCTCTGGTCCTGCCTCCCATCCCCTGGGGGATGACCCTCCACCCCACACACAACGGGCTGCGGAGGCGTGACCCTCCCCCCACCCAGGTTGTGTGAGCGCAGGCATGGGATGGAAGGCAGTTGACGACAGATCATTTGGGGCACAGGGTCCCAGAAGGACGGCTGTCCTGCTCCCGACACCCCTGGAACTATTCTGGATTCTGTCCCCTCTGGCAGGTCAGCTCTATCTTCACGTCCGTGAGCAGCTAGCATCATTAAAAAGCGAAGTAAAGACAAAAAACTAACCCGTTTCCTTGCTTAAGTTAGAGCAGGTTTCTATTGGCTGCACTCCAGGAAGCCTGGTGGACTCAGGAGGAACTGCCATTTTATTAAAAACACAGGCGCGGTGCAGACTTGGCCAGGGTGGGTCAGAGGAGGTGGCAGCAGACACTGTGCGTGGGTGTCTGGGCAGCCTGGCTGGTCCCTCCCACCTGCCTCGCTGCCTCCCAAGCTCGGCTCTCGACAACACCACTCTCAGCTCCTGTCCGAGCCTGCTGGGGTGGTGCCTGCGGCCGACAGTGCAGGGGCCGGGTGATGAGCAAGGGGAGCAGGGGAGGAGGTGGCTGCCAGTCCTCCCAGGTGGGAATCCCCTTCAGCCTCAAGACGGTGGGGCAGTAGCGAAGGGCCTAGAGACCTGCAGTTGATAGAATACTGTCTTTGAAAAGTAAAGGTTCAAGAAAGCCATTACGTTGGAAGTACGATTACCCACCTGCCATCTGATTCTAAGTCGGGCCACCCACTGTTATTCCTACAGATAAGCTCCGCCTTACGCAAATTCCCGTGTCACCTAAGAAAGGTAAGAACTAACTGGCTAGACACACAGCGGTCTGAATTAGCCCCTCACGGGGGTAAAACGGCATGTATAAAATGGGGTTCTTCCCTTGAACTGAGCCCCTAAACTCTCTCAGCAGTCTATTAAAACAGAAGCTCCCCGAGGGAGCAGATGAGGCTGACAGGTCCTTGTGAAAGCCACATGGGCTTTCTCAGGTGGCGGTAACACTGATGCCCTAGAGCTGTTCGCCTGTAGCCCAGTTTTCTCTGCTCACTCACTTCAATGCCAAGCTCCCACCTTCGTCACGGAAGGGAAGCTCGATGACCCAGGAGCAATGAGACAAATCTATTTCACTGGAGACATGTTCATTTTTATCTTCATTAACTCTTTGTTCCCTGTCAAGTGTGCTGAAAGCAGGATTTGTTTTAGCTGCTGGGTCTAGAGGATCTTATAGTTTAGACAGTTTCTATGCTGGACTGAGGCAGAAAATATTTCATGTTCTGTAGACAGACACGAATTGTTTTTCTATTAAAAGAACACCACGTTATTTTATTCACTGTATTTTTTAACAGGAAGAATTTTGAAGAAAATTAGTATGTAACCCAGATCATCTTTACCAATTTCCCGCCCCCCAAATGAAATATCACTTGTTCAACAAGCCCCTTTTTCGTTCTTAAGGCACCCATGACAAGCCTGTTCTCCTAGGCGAAGGGTGGGAGCGAACGGCAGCTCATCCCGGGCGATTGGTTCTTTACAGGAGTTTACAAAAGTAGAACGCGGAGGTGTGGGCCGTTCACACGAGACCCCGAAGCGGCGGTAACTGACCAGGCGGTAAAAAGCCCTCACGCCTGCAGCGCCCCTTCCTGACACCCATCAGAACCCACCACCCTTGTTCAATTAATTCTGTTTTCCGTAAGATGCGGTGCTCCTCAAAACCCATGCCTGGGGAGATTTCGTCATGGGCACGTTACTACACAGGGCCTTAGCGGGGCCCTCGTTGTTAAGTCTCCGTGCCTGTCTAATGACTGTAATGATATTATTCAGCATTTCTGTTCCATTCTGTTTCCCAGACACACCTGTCTTTGGTGCATTCACGCAAATATAAACATCAATGGGGAGGCCAACGTGCTCGCAGCGAACCAACAGAAACAACAAAAGTGGAAACTGTCAGTGGTAGGCCTCAGAACGGTTTCCTTGAATATACAACGGATTTTATAAATGATTTCCCGCAGACGCTGGTTCAGTTTTAAGAGTGTGCTTTCTTTAGCAGGGTCCGATAGTTGAGCGTGACTTCTGTCTTTGGGACAACCAAACGGATTCGCCAAAGCGCCACGAGCTGGCTGGCAGGTGAAATGGCCTCAAGCGCCCTTCCTCCCCGGCGAGCGCGCGGAGGGCGCTGCAAGCCCGTTCAAAGGCCAGGTTCGGGGTGCGGTGCTTTAACCTACAGAAGGCCAACGACAAGGAACGGGCGGCGCGCCTTCAAACTGGGATTTAATTTCCATTCTCTAGATCCTACAACACGGAATCAGAGTTTTAATCCTGAGGCCAATTTTCTTCCACACACCCCTGGAGACGGCCAGGTGGAACTTACCAGAAGCATTGCTGACGTTCCATTGGGCCTGGATAAGTGGATGGACATTTCAGGAAACATCCTGTCGATGCGGCTGATCACGTCATCAACGTACCTGAGTGGGAAAAGGAAACACCCAGGTGTGAACTGAACCCTGGTCAAAGCAACACAGGCCCACAGCATCCTAAAGAAGTCTCTTGCCAATTAAATTTTTAATTAATGGAAGATATTTCCAAGAAGGTAAATGGGCTAACCAGGCTTTTTATAAAGACACTACTCTCCCATTCCTCCTCCGGCCTTCCCGAGCCAAACACTTTCTAGTGATTTCCTCGGCATTTCTGCCTCGTGTGGTTTCCGGGTCAGTCCTTGCTTCTTCACTTTAGGGCAGTGCCCGGCGACTCTCTCCTACAGGAGATGGGAGTTCAGCTCAGCCACTTGCTATGCTGGCCACTGGGCTATGGGCAGTGACAGAGGCCCCTCCCTCTGACTTTCAGTGTCAGGGTGGCAGCGGCTCCCTGGGGCTCAGCTCTGGGTGCCTCACTGTCTCCCATCCCGCTTCTCAGCTCAATCGCCAGAAAAACCAATTCTGGAATTAAATTCTTCCCTTCCTACGTACCTGAAGTCACTCCTGGTTTCTAACTAGTTCAAGTTATATCACGGTTCGTGCTTAAGCAGGTGTCCGGTGTCTGCCTGCTCTGGTCCCTGAGCCACGCGGCGGCTCGTAAGGGCGCACTTTCCGTCCTGGCTGGTTCTCACCTGATCCGGTTTCTAGGTACCCACTCCAATGCTATCCCTACACTCCCCACCCGACCTTAAACTTCTCCCACCCCAGTCACACACGCTGGGCAATCTACCAGTTCGATTCTTCCTTGAAGACCTTCCCCTGAGAGGGAGTCCTCTGCTCCTCCAGCCCAGGGGGGGCCTGTATCTCTTAAGGCCTAACCATCATCGAGATGGCCGACTGGAGCCACTTAGCATGGTATCTGGCCCCTACAAGAACTCAAACATTATGCTCCTGGCACACCGTGAGCCTCTTCCGCAGGGCAGACCCTCCCCTCCAGGGGGGGGCACTGTGGAAAGACGCCAAGTCCGGCATTGACAGAGCTGGGTCTGGCTCAGACCCTCTGATAGTGAGGTCACACCAGCATCTGTGCCACCACCTAATCCACTGGCCACGGGGGGGATGCATAACACAAGAGCTGGGATGCAGAACTATCCATTAAGGACTCCGCATTGGATTTCATATCGGTTGGATATGACCAATTAAATTACATGTCCATTAGACGAGGGACACAGAAAAGCTATGTTCTCTCGGGGGAAGAGGGTGATTAGCTCTCCGCTCACAACATGGAAAGATTTCAGTCTGAAGCCTGGGGCTCCTGTGAGACAGCAGGCAACACAATGCTATTTGTTTAAAAAGTGAACACGACGTATCCGCCGTGAAAGTCAGAGAGTAATCCTACTGATTAACTTAGCAGTTTTCCTTAGAGGATGTTACGCACAGCCGTGAACTCTGAGTTGAACGATACAAGGCCAGGGGTAGACCAGGAGTTAGCAGTGAGGAGACGAGTGGGGCGCCTGAGAAGGGGTGGGTGCGCTGAAGGCTATGTGCTGCTGGGGAAGGGGGCTGGGGGACTGGCACCCTTCAAGTGCATGGGTGACTTTTATGAACCCAGTACCAAACCGCTGCCTGCCACCTCTGGGAAGAACGGTAAGACGAGCATAAGTCATTAAAAAGCGAACCAGCTCAGAAAGAACAAGAGGTATCTCTTAAAAGCAAGGCCCCATTCCGTTGAGTTTTAAAGGAGCCAAGAGACTACGGCTGAGAAACCTCATGTCCCAGTCGCCTTCCAGGTTCACAGCTACATGATACACAACCTTGGCTCTAAGCTTAAATGCTACAAAATGTGAAAAGATGAAGAAAGGAGGCAATGAACTCAGTTTTCATCACTGCCTGATGTTTCTTGAAATGGTAGAAGCCACACGGCAAACTTGACGTCCATAGCTGACACCAGGTCCCTGGAAACATTCAGATACTTCTTCTCTAAATCTGTGCACGCAGTTTAACCCAGTTATTTCAGGCTCAGCGGGGAGTGAGACTGCTGTCCTGTGTGAACGGAGGTCACTGCTAAGTGCATGCTAATGCGGGGGGCAGCCCGCGCTTCTGAGCCAATCCTCAATCCACGGCCGCCCTGGCTCTGGACAGCAGGACGCATGCAAACCGACACCCAGAGCTTCAGGGCCAAAGGTGACCTCATCGCCCGCCCTCCCTGAGCTCTTCACTGTGGGGGCTTCACGGTGCTTTCTGGAAAACTTGTCCTCAGTAGGCTACGACAGAGGGAACGAGTCGGTTAAGTGGGGATCCCAGAAACCAAACCTGGCGTGTGGATTTCAGGGTGCCTTTAGGAGGGGTCAGCGTTCTAAATGGGCAGACCACACATGTTCCTTGCCATTTTGGGTTCCTTTTTTATTTTTTGTGAGTGCCTTCCTTGTAAAGGAAGGCAGTGGCAGGAGAACAGCGTTCCTCGGGAAAGCGTCTGCTGCCAACGTGGGAAAGTGGAGAGGTCTGGGGTGGTGCTTTTTGCTTCCCAACCAGTGATCTCAGAAAAAGCTCAGGAAACTCAATCCGAAGGTTTTATTAAGCAGAAATAAATTTCAGGGAGGCTGTTTTTCATTCCTGTGCCTAACACAAAGGAGATGCATATTTCCTTTTTCACAGGTGACATTCTGTGTTTGCCAAAAGGAGAAGAAAGTCAGCTGTGCTGTAACTGGGGAAACAATGTCTAAATCCTAGCAGCGAAAATCAAAACATTTCATTTCGAAGAGTACTCAGCTTTCAAAATGCAAACCCGCCCCTCGTGACTTGACAGGAACGCAGAGCTGGACACAAAGCACGCCTCCCTTCTGCCAAGGGGGTGGTGCGGGAGGCGGCTGGGCTCCCCCGAATGCCGCCCTGGCCCGCGGGGCGCAGGGTGCAGCGCTCTCCTCCCACGCGCGGCCGTATGCTCCATCCATTCTATGGCAGGATCAAATTAATTTTTACCTTTGGAAACCAGGCAAACAAGCAGTAACACAGCAGTGGTGACTCGTTTACACTTGAGCAGATGCAACGTGGAAAGATTAATTTAGTGCCAAATTGAGCAGTGAGTCACAATTTGCACGTATCTGTCAACCCGTTAACAGGGTAAGAACCGGGACAGCCTGCTGCTCCTGTTCCCATCACAGGCGCCTGCCGGAGGGGCTGCCGGGTCTCCCGCGAGGGCCTGGCGGCCCAAGAACGTTCGGACGGAGATGTGGCTCCTCCCCGGGGTGTTTTCAGGTCGAAAATTCAATTGCAAGCAATTAAAGAATCCCACCTCCCTGTCCTGCTCCGCAGTTACAGCCAGGCTCTCAGTGGTTTCCGACCCATTCTTTCCCCAGTCCCACCCAACGGACCCCTCTCGACGTTTCTGAAGGCTTCCTCAGGCCTCCGCTTCAGAGCCAACTACTTCACCGTCTCTGCTGCATCAGAAACCGGCCACCCTCAGATTCCCACATTAATTCTGAAGCCCTTGAGCCCCGTTCTCTTCTGGCTTTCTTCAAGTAGCTTGGCCTGCTCCTCTGAACGTCCTTAATCAGAGAATTAAAGAGCACTGGGATCTCCGAGGTCCCTCCTCCAATGTCCCCCTCCGTCCAGGCTCTCCACGGGGGTCTGCTAAACACACCCCTGTGAAACCTTCCCAAGGCACCCTGTGCTGGACTGCCGGGTAGTTTCAGGCCCACTACCCAACTACCCACGTTGGTCTTGGGAACTGACACTCAGCATTTCCTCCAAAACCCGAAGGCTTTCTGCAAACGTGGAAGACTATTGGGTTCACCTCCCCACCAACGTCAAGGACCTTGCTTCCACGAGCTCAGAGGGCGTGTGACCCCCACAGCCACATGCGCTCACGCTTTACAGACGCTCCTCGCCTTCTGTGGCGCTGTGTAAGGCCCGGCTTGGGGTGAGCTCAGGCCTCCAGGCCTCAGACGGTCAAGGAGGTCCTGCTGCCCTGCTGCCGCCACTGCTCCCGACTGGCCGGGCCTCCTCCTTCCTGGAACGACCCTGCGCGGTTCACGCTGTCCTGCACCGCCTTGCACGCTGGACGCACTCTGCATCCTCTGCCTGGAAGATTCTTCTCACGAGAACTTCCACTCTGTGTCCTGGTCAGTGTTGCTCAGGGAGTACCCCCGGCCCCCACCAGTCAGTGCATCTCGTCTTAACCCTCATGGCACTTTTTGATTTTCTTCTGTGTCTCCTGCCCCAGTTGTAATTAAGCGGTTTGTCCAGTGGTTATCTGTTTACCGTCTGTCTTCCCAACATGACGGCCTCCTTCAGTGCGGAGTCTGGCACCCGCCACGCACGCCTCCCATGTCTGCTGAGCTGAGCGGGCAGGACACTAAAGTCGGCCGCGTGGCCCCAGCCTAGGCAGCTATGAAACGGCTAAAACACAAGGTTCTCTTTATCAGGTTTTAGCAGACTGGAGGTGTTAGGAGAGTCCACTGCATCAGCCATCAGGAGTCACCAGTAAGAGCAACCAGAGTGTTCCTCGCAACAAGCCTCAAAGAAAGCAGCCAAGCGCCTTCAAAGCCTCGCAGCTTACCACGTGGCCACAAAACGCCCGCATCCGTTCTAGTAGAAGCTCAATGCCCCTCAGACGCCAGAGCCGCCTAAGGAAGTGCACCCCACTGTTGACACGCCAGTTCTAAAATGCTGCTTCTGACTAATTCTGCAAAAACATTAGTGCAAAGATGTGTACCACCAAATTGGAATTACAACACCAACATGATAACGAAACAGAATGTGGAAGGCATTTCTAAAGATACTGGTTTCACAAAGCATTAATTTTCTACTGTACACATTAAAACAATGGTAAACTATTTGTTATTAAAGCCTTAAAATAACTTGCTGGACAGATGGCTCAGTTCTCCAGAGTCAGACCCTTCCTCAAAAGAAAAAAAAAAAACCCACCACCAACAAATGTGGCCTCCAGCCAGTGCCCCGTGTTGGTGAGATGCTCAGCAGCTCAAACCAGATTCAGGCGGCGTCTGCCTGTCCCACTCCCACGGCGTCGGAGACCTGCTGCTCACTGCCGCCACCCACGTAAAACCCGGGCGTCGGGCAGGCACAGACCAAGAGACCACATTTCAGGAAGGGGCGGTGCCGGGGACATCATCTGCATGGCCTGAAATGACTGAGCATTCTCCTCCACCCGTCCTGAATGACAGCACTGAGGGGACTCTGCCAGTGGGGCAGACAGGGGGTCAGTTTAATGAGTCCATGAAGGCACGGCTGCCCGAAACCTCAACTATCACTCTCAATAGGCCAGCGAAGAAGACAGGAAACTTATGTCAAACGTGCTCACGGCTCTGGCTCGGGCCAAACTTCTCAGGGTTAGAAACTATCCGCGTCATGTCTGTGACAGGCTTCTGGTTATTCCCTCTGATGGTGCAGCAGAAACTTAGGCCACAGGCCCTCTCCCCGCACTCCCTCACCTCCCCGCCCCTACGGTCACCTCCTGTGCTGCTCTCTTCCAAGGAAGACCCTCAGAAACGTCACAGCCTCCGTACGGGAAGGCAGCGGCCAAACACAGAGGGCCGTGGAGATCAGGAAGGCCTGCTTCTGTGGATGAGGCGGGCCGGGGTGCAGACGCGGGAGGGAGCTCCCCGTCCTCGGCTCGGGAGCCTGAGCCTTTGGGACTGTGCGCACAGGCCACCTGAGCAAACAGAGGGGCAGCACCTGGGCGGGCAAACAAAAGCCGCCCTACGTTTCTGAAAGGCGTACTAAACGCACGAAGACCCGCCACCCACTGAAAAGTAACAAACCTGCCTTGTGGGGTGTCCAGCAGCCCCGGAAGTGCATGGGCATGTAGGAACGAGAACACAAGGTGAACACCACTGTAAAAACCGAGCTGTTCTTAGGGCACGGGTTACAGTGGCCAAGGGCTGGGCCTGAAAGCTATCCCTTATGGAGCACCTGCCGTCCCCCACAGACAGTCCCTGCACACAGGAGGTTAAATGCCAAGGACAGAAGACCACGGACACCGTTGCCCACGGCCAGTTTGCGGGGAGAGCAGGGCAGCGGGCCTGGCCCGGGCCTCCTGCTGCAGGAGGGCCAGGCCATGCGGGGCCGTGCACACCGCGGGCACTGCACCCTCATGCTCAGAACACTTGGCACCCTGCATTCCACTGCCCTCCGGCCTGCTCTGGGAAGCAGGAAGGGCAAGTGTGAAACCCCTAGTTCATGGACGACAGGAAAAAGGAGGCTAAATGGCTTGTTCGAAGTAATGCACACTGAAGTGCGGATCAGAGCCCGGGACTGATGTCTGAGTCCCCATTCCAGGGCTTTCTTGCTTTTATTAGGTCTTTAAAGATTCCACGGAAAAAGGAGATTTATTTTGTTTTTGTTATTTCCTGGCTTTTTTATAAGACAACTGAGAAATGTTTTAGCAGCGTATTAACGAAATGAACCCAATTTATGGTTCTCTCTCTTCCCATCATTTGGCAAAGGTCACTCAAGTGCCCGAGTGAGCCCGGGACAGTGCTGAGGCAGGGGACCGACATGCAGGGGCTTCCACCTCACCCGCTACGCACTCTTCTCCGTCAAGGCCACCAGCTCATTTCTGGAGAAACAAGGCAACTAAGCAAATGGCCTTCCATTCTCCTGTTGGATTTCCGACTTTGTGACTCGCAGTTCACAAAGTTGGTAGGTAACAGGAAGGGGCAAAACAGTAAATAGTTATTTTGCATTTATCTTATATTAGTAACTAAAAGACAGGTGTTTTTCTAAATTTTTGTTCTTCTAGCACTGAAACTTGAGTATCAGTGGGTCCCAGTTTTCCCCAAACACTTAAACATTAAACAATGCATTAAGCTTGGGAAAGAATCCCATTCTCAGTCAACATCTACTTCCTCCGCAAGCCCTGGCACGTCCCAGAGAGAAAGAAACAAACGCGAAAAGCACACATACTGAGCTTCCCAGCAGCCCCAATAAACAGTTTCTAAGTCAGTCATTCCCATCAGATCTGGTGGAGTGACACCCGGCGCTCAGATGGGCGGTGATGAATGTGCGACCATGTCGCACAGTGACAGAGTACCCTGGGCTGCTGACTTTCCCCCAGGAAGCTGAGCGGGACGGAGGGCGCATGCAGGAAAGCACCCCTCTTCCCCTACCCCACAGCTGCCCTGCCGCGGTTGCGGCCGAAACCGGCCGCTGATGACAGACTGGCCTGCGCGGGCTGGCACGGCCAGGCAAGGCTGTACCGCTGTGACTGGTTCCAGAGGAGTCTGCTGCACACACGCAGGACAAGGACCTTGTGCCCACGTGATCTGAACGTCCCTGAGACGTCCTGGGCAGGCTGCACGAACAGAACGGCCAAAGGGGACGCTCGGCACGGCACACAGGCCTTGTTCAGTCGCAACGACACACAGAGCAAACGCGGGCGGTAGTCAGAAGGGGTCCACACATTTCAGGAAACCACCAATGCTCCCCCTGCCCCGGAAGAAATGTGTCTGTATGACCGAGATTTCGAGTCTTATCTTCAGCTGTCAGACAGCCACTCCTGAGCGGCCAGCCTGAGGCCCGCCGCCTCCGGCCCGAGCCGGGACCCTGTGCGTGGTGCAGGCGCAGTAAACCTGGGACGACACGGGCGGGTTTGGGGGGCCAGGTCGGGGACCCTAAAGAACACCGGGTAATCAGAACCTTGCTTGGTGACTGTTCCTTTTACGGAAACGAAAAAGTTCTCAACCAGAAGATGTCATCCCACAGAGTTCATGGACACACAAGGTTGTCACCCGTCCCTCCCTGATAGAGTTAATGCAGACCAGCTGAGGTGACAGCAAATGGAGAGTGAGAAACAAACAAAACCGGACATCCCTGGTCGGGGGCTCTGGCTGGGAGTCAGGGCTTCCGATCCGCGGTTGCCTGCAGGGCCCCCGCCCGGCTATTCACTCCTGTCCCCCTCCGGATCCCTGCTCGTCCCAGCCTTCCACAGTAAAGTCTCCTCCGAGGCCCCCAAACGAAAAACGCTCCTTCAGAGCCTGCGTCACAACCTGCCCACACAGCTGGACAGCTGACTGGTAACGTCGACCTTTCCCACTAGACGGAAAACCGCACGGGGAAGGCACAGTCCGCCCTGCTCCCTGCCGTCAGCCCCGGCACGCTGTGCAGCACACAGCAGGCTGCCAAAGGAGACCTGACAAGTGATCTTGCGCGGAGACTCCTTAAGAGTGTCTGCAGCAGAGCAGAGCCTGAGGCCAGGGCTCGGCGCAGGAGTCCACGGGCCTGGACGCTCTGGTCTCGCTCTGTCCCCTTCTTGGGCAAGCTAACCTCCTTAAGCCTCGGTTCCCTCGTCTGAACAACGAGGACACATCACCCCCTTCTCCAGACGGTCATGAGGGAGCCCTTAGCAGTGACGGACGTGGCTGCTCCTTTCACAGGGATAAATAGTTCCATTTTCCGTGGGGGGAAACGGTTAGGAACTTTTGCTTGAGTCTAGCTGACTACAAAGGCTCGGGAAGTCAATCACGGGCTGAAAACGGTTTGAAGCATAGGCATTAAGGCAGGGAGTGTCAATATTCTCTCAGGCTTCCTGCTCATTTTAACACATTATTACATCTCAGCTCGTCAGCAGAGTCCTCTTTATTACTTTCAAATGAAGGCAGGGAGAAGAGAGGTAAGACATCCACCGGCGCTGGAACAGGACCGCGTGTGGGAGTGGGCTGCAGGGACGCGGTCTGGACTCTCGAACGGGACCCATGCTGGACCCTGCCTCGGTCC
Organism: Mormoops blainvillei; assembly: GCA_004026545.1. NCBI lineage: Eukaryota > Metazoa > Chordata > Mammalia > Chiroptera > Mormoopidae > Mormoops > Mormoops blainvillei. Next base: position 46,515 of record PVJD01005182.1, on the reverse strand, counting down.
CTCCGCACCCGCCTTCCCACCCCCCTTCATGCTGCGCCGTGTGCCAGAAGGCTCGCGCGCACGGAGGCGACATCAGTAGGCCCTTCTGCCTTCCGGCCCCCAGGCGGCTTGCAGTCAATGGCAGGCACCGGCCGGAGGCTCAAAGGCAGGAGAGCACAAACCCCCGTTCCTGGGGGGAGGCTGTGACAGCTAAGACCCACAGACGCCCGGGACTCCTGCAGAGACGCAGGTGTGGTTCCCCACGCCCAACCCCCAGCGGAAGGCTGCGCAGCGGGGCAGTGGGGACACGGTCTGGGGTCCGGCTATTATGACCAACTTGGGCGTTGGAGCCAGCTGCAGGCGGGCAGTAATAGCTGCTTACGTGCGGTGTTTCCTGTTTCGCACGCACTGTTCCCTGGTTCACGTGTACCATTTCCTGACACCCCTACCCCGACCACCTGACACAAAGAGCACAGGGTGGGGGTACAACCAAAAAGGCACACTCCCTCCAGGCTATACTCTGCCAGGGGTCCCTGACCCAACAGGCCGATCACACAGGCCTCATCAGCGGGTCCTTCGTCCCCTGGTCTGTGGTGGGGTGGGGTGGGGAGGGGGGCAGGTGGCTGAGGGAGGCAGTGGCAGGAGAATGGGAGGTGGAAAGAGTGAGAGCGGAGTGCCCACCCTGCCAGCAAAGTCACTGGGAACCGGCTGCATCCCTCATCATGGCTCTGCCATCACCCCTCCCCAGTGGCGCTCTCGCTCTCCCTCTCCGTGGGTTTCAGTAACCACGCCCCCTCCGACTCCTCCGGAAAGACCCGCGGGAACGGCACCACCCGTGGCTGGCCTGCCTGCACCTCTGAAACAGTCACCCCCGCCAGAATAAGAAACACGGAAAACTGAAAAATGCTTAAATAATTGAGAGTACCAGTGATAGGGATATTCTACATTGGTAACAAAATAACACTTTACAAATGTTCTGCTGACTTAGTTCAACACCATTCATTTACAAACATTTCCAGGGGTGTGTTAACTGTGGATGAGCTAGTTTTGGCAATCGCGGCGTTCCAACAGGACAACGGGGCCCTCCTAGGAAGATCAGCCTCCTTGAGAAACTGTCGCCCCCGCTGCCTCTTCGGTCCCGCTTTCTCCCCGAGGGTCCCAACACCCCGCGTTGAGGGCACAAGGCATTCCTTCTCGTACCACTGCCAGGCGCTGGTCTGCTTTTCCCTCTTAAGTTCATTGTCAAATTTACATCTGACTGTAACTAACGATTCCCGAAGTGTGACAGGCATACTCACTAAGTGGTATGCGGGGTGATGTTAGGTGATACGTGGACGGACATTTTTAATTTAAATGTACAGGTACGCAGAAAAATATACAACTAGCAAATAAAACCTGTGAGCTCACAGACGTCATTTCTTGGAATGAGGCTTAGTTTTAAAAACGAGTTTATTTAAAGAAAAATATTATGAAAATAATAGAACGGCTGATCAAAGGTTATGGCAAAAATCCTATAGGTGGTTGTAAATGACTGAGTTTAGAAACCCCCTTAAAGTAAGGCAGGTAATAAAACAGCTTGGTTTGAAAAAGGTTTTGCTCGTCTTCGTAAACTGTGGGTTTGTTTCCATTTTAAATAAATCTTCACATTTGTTCCTTCAAAAAAACGAAGGGTTTTCATGCACACGGCCGGAGCCGGCAGAGAGATGGATAAGCACGCGAGGAGGGGCCGGTGTCGAGGTCAGCAATCCCTGGCTGCGGGGCTGCGCCGATCAATCACGCCGGGCGCTGACTCCGCTGGATGTGTCTGGGAAAGAACAATCTGAGCGCAGTGGGGGCGGGGCGGGGCGGCTTCTTAATAGAAAACAAAATGGCTTTCACGCAGGCGGCAGCAGGCACGGCCACTGGCCCCCGGGTTCCTTTTACCACTTTCAAAGGTGTTAAAAATTGTGTCAGAACATACTTCTCCCAGTGGAGCCAAATCTGGGATTCTCCTGGAAAGACAGGCAGGCAGATGATGTTCACAGTGCCCTGAACAAACTCTCAAAGGGCGCCCTCTACAGGTGTGCAGTGGCCTCACCAAGCCATAAGCAACAGCTTGATATCATAGGGCCCTAAGCGCAGAATCTTTGGCAGTCTTTCGAATCCTTTCAAACCTCTTCCATACTGTGACTCCGAGGGAAACGGTTAACTGAGCGGACCTTCCGCTTGTCCATCACTGCCACCCACCTCTCCACGCCGGGCCTGCTCGCTCCCCCCGCCCGGCGCCCACAGCCAGTCCTGAGGAAACTTTCCTCCACCAAGGAAAGAAGAACACTTCCAGGAACAAAGCCCATAATCTGTAAAGAAGAATGTAAAAAAATGATTTAAAAAATAAAAAGAAAGAAAGCTTGGAGGGGTGACTTAATAATCCTACGTATGGTTCCCCAAAACAGTCATTAATAGCCTTCTCTCAGTTAATAGAACAAGCAAACAATCAGAAATGTACACCCAAAAGTCCCCCAGATATTTAGTTATTCTAAATAACTCATGAGACAAGAACTCACAAATTACCTGGAAATGAATGATAAAAATATACCAAAATTTGTGGGATACAGCTAAAGCCATGTTGGAGGGAAATTTATAGTTTAAAAAAGCTTGTATAGAAAGGGAAAAATGACTAAAAGATCAAAGATCTATGCTTTTGATGTAAGACGTTAACAAAAGAAAAGCAAATCAAACCCAAAGAAGGAAACGATGTTTGTAAATGAACGAAAAAGAAAACAGATACAAACTGAAATCGAAAGCAGATAATATGAAAGAAAATAAATAAAACTGAGAAATCTTTAGCTAGACTGATTGAGGAGAGAAAAAAAAGAGACATATTAACAATATCAGGAATGAATGAGGAGACATCATGAGGTGCCAGAGACACTAAAAGGCTCATAAGAGAATATAATGAACAACTGTATGCCAATAAATTCGACAACTTAGATGAAGTGGACAGTCCTTGAAAGACATCAATTAGGTAACTGATACAAGAAGAAATAAAAATCTAAGCCTCTACTTTTTAAAAATTGAATTTATCAAAAACATTCCCATAAAGAAAACTCCAGAACTCCCGTCCAACATGGATTCACTGGCCGGTTCTACAACAAACCGAGGAAGCAGTAATAACAATCCTACAGGCACTCTTTCAGAAAAAGGGAGAGGGAGCAGTTCTCAGGCCACCTAACGGGGCCAACGTCAGCCCGAGCCAAGACCAGACGGAGGCACCACGAACGGCACGGACTCCTCACAGACAAAGGCACGAAGCCCCTTAACAAAGTACTGGCAACCAGAACCCAGCAGAACGTTAAAGTGACAACATGACCGGGTATATTCTAGAATGCAAAGTTGGATTAGCGTTTTAAATCAACCCAAGTTGTGCTAGATACCTATAATGGAATGTTATTCAGCATAAAATGGGTGCATTTTTATGTAAATTATGCCTCAAAAGAATTGATTTTTAAAAATGTTTACAATGTGTTGAATTCCCTGCCTTAATCTCTGATAGTAATTGAGTGAGAGTCAAAGTAGTGGTTTTTTAACGTCTTGGGGAGACAAGGCAAGAGACAGACTCCCTCCGGATGTGGGTGAGGAGAGCCGGAGTGTTTCCCTCCCCAGGCCGGTTCCATCGGTGCCCAGAAGACCAGTGCGGAGCTCGCTGGTGGCTCCGGGGCAGGGGAGGGGCAGTAGCGGTGGGACACGGGCTGGCAGGCTCATCCAGAAGGCTCCGGTACAAAGTGAGTTTCTTTACTCCCCGGGGCCAGGGCAGCACGCCATCCATAGCTTTCTGGCTTTGGCTCCCTCTTCCTTGCACTAGATGATCTCGGAGGGCCCTTTGGCTCTGCTCAGCGTGACACACGTACGTCTCCTGAGAGCCTCCTAGATGCACAAGGAGGCAGTTATGCAGCCCCACAGGCCATCCATCTTCCAACGCTCCGTGTGGTCGTTATTCCTGAAAATCCTATCGGTCAGAGCGCCCCGTTCCTTAACCCTTGCAAATAACTGGAATCTATTGTACTAGATGGATTTCAGTCAACTCCATCGGTATTTTAATAGCAGAACTACCCCAAGTACTGGCATAAAACACATTGCCTTTGTCACTAGCGGGTGGTGGTCTGGTCATTACCAGAAATCTCTGAAGGAACTTGCAACTAGAAAGGGCTACTGCAACGAAGTCTTAGAACTAAAGATGAGAGTCTTAACAAGAAGCCCAGGAAACAGCAAATCTGTAACCCAGAAAGCTGACAGGAAAGCCACTGCCCACTGGGGTTCCAAATGAGGATTCGCTGCGGCCAGGCAGGGTGGTCAGAGGGCATGTGCGATCCAAGGGCACGTGACTAAGGTTGTTCAGGATAAAATGGACTGGAACAATTATGTTAATGGCATCAGAAACAGGAGTTGGGGATATACGCATTCAGGTCCTTAAATTTTTCAATTTCAGACACCCACTCTTGTGAACAGAAGATCTGCTCCAGCGAACAGGTGCAGCTGTAACTCAGTTACATTACGACCATCACTCCGTTTAATGCTTCAAATACCACCGCGGGCACCCGCCCCAGCAGATGCAGCTCCAGCTCCGGTCGGTGCTGTGGTGGGCGCACGCACACACTCGCGCGCCTCAGGGGCCGAGCAGGCCGCTCAGGGGGTAGGGCCGCAGTGCACGGCAAGGGGTAAGCCCAGCTCCTCTGTTTGGATGCCACGGTGCCCAGGGACCGCAGAGAGTCGCCCTGGGAGCGAGCCAGCAGCCTAGTAGTGTTTGAGTCACCTGCTCAGGGCTGTGTCCACGTGGAGCAGGTGCTGCACTGGTGTGAATGATGACGAAGGGATGACAGACTGGAGGGTGTGCACTTAACAAAGGGGGAGGTGAGTCTGTCTGGAACAGAGATGAGGTGACACGTTACCCCTAAAACATGCCAATGGAAGTTGCTGAGCAAAGACGGATCAATTATGCACAGTCGATGAGAATAATAAGAGCGAGTTCCAGCAGGGAACGCTGAGGTTAAATGTCAGGCAAAACTTTACAATGGGAAGGACTGCTAGCTGCGTCAAGAGGCCACCTGGAGAGGCAGGGAAGGCTCGCCTGCAGTCTGCCTCATCCCAGTGGCGTTATTCCTGCCGCAGTTCAGGGGAACCAAAACGTGTGTCCCTAGAGGGGTCTGTTCTGTGCTAGTCGAGAAGGAAAGCAAGGAGGTTAAACTCCTGCTTTTCAGCACTTTTAACCCTGTAGTGTAAGTGAGGGATCTGCTCGCCACGCAGAACACTGGACACTCAAACGCGACCTGTGCCGTGAGAAGGGGCTGAGTGAGTGGCACCTCGTTTCAGAGAAAAGAAGGGCGAGCGGCCTGGGAGGGGCTCCGGTGGTGCACATCGCAACTAGGGAACAGCACTTCTCCCCTGTATTTTTTAGCCTTAATTCAAAGGTTTCTTTCTTTGTTGAGTTCTAAGCAGTAGCATTATTTGTTGTTAAAGGATGTAAAGCA